>ML832775.1:37743-52376 GCA_009831015.1 Picea engelmannii
TGGTCAAGTGGATTAGTGTAAGATCCAAGCAGTCATCCGAAATGAAAGGAACCTAATGCATATATAAGAAGGTTATAACAATCAAATATGACACATACCATGATACCTCGGACCAATTACCTCATGGAGCAAGAGTCCTTTCTGATGCAAGCCCAGGCCGGTAGTGATGGAAGCTGCTACTGCTGACAGGACAAGTCTGGCTGAGAAGAAGAAAGATGGGCCCTCAAGGGCCATGCTCAAGTCGATCAGCTCTCGTACTCCATGTCTAGGACCATGTGGGCCTCGAGACATGATCTCCTAGTTATCCCTAGATACCGGGGATAACAGGCACCACTTTTTCCCTCCCACCCACCTCCATGAGCTAGACCTTACGATTTCCAATGATACAATACATTTTCTAACTCATGTTATTTTTGTGCTTAACTTATCACTGCTTTGTTTTATGATGAAGCACAAAGGCAGGTATGGGGAGACATTGCTAGGATGGTTTCACTGGCTATTTGACTACACCTAGCATTCAACCAACAAGTAAGTAGAGGTAAGTAGGTAGGCATTTTCATTTATTGTGCATACCATTTTCATTTCATGCTAGAATAGTTTGTATTTCCATTTGTACATATGCTTTCTTTCATTTTTGTACTATATACATATGAGCCGGGGGTGATATCACCACCCCAAATGATTGCTAACAATCTTATGTTGAGATCAAGCAGGTCACATGTTATGCCAAAGATGTTGAGGTTCTCATGTGCTCTACGGTGAGAACATGTCCCCGAGTTGGAGCCAGCTGTTATCCCCTAACCTAGGGATAACTAAGGAGATTATGTCTCGAGGCCCACATGTCCCAGACATGGAGTACCGAGAGCTAGATCGACATGAGCATGGCCCTGGAGGGCCCATCCTTTCATTCTTCAATGCCTCCACTTTGTCAGCAGCAACAACATCCATCACATCGGCCTTGTCTTGCAGCAGAGATGGGTCTTGCTCCATGAGGTAATGAGTCTGGGTATCATGGTATGTGTTACTCTGATCCTCAAAACCTTTGAATATATGCATTTTATTCCTTTTTCTTCTAACTTGTGCTTGGACCTTATGCTTTTCCACTTGACCACACCTGGGGGGAATGACAGGATGCCCTAGTAAGTTGGTACCCATAGGGTGTTAGTTGCCACTGGGGGGATTCATGAAAGGCCATCGTCCGCTCCCACCATGCTTACCACTTTTCATCTTTTTCCCGCTCATCTATCCCATTACACTGGTCCGAGCATTGGGTTGGCCAAATATCTAAGGGTTGTACCTTACCTTGTGGGAAGAAGGGGCTAAAGGCCCAGAGGGTAAAAGTAGCTGGCAAAAGATAAAATCCAAAAGAATGAAACCTTGAGATGCTTCGCCGAGGGATCCCCGAGAAAGCAATAAAAATATTATCAACAAGAAACAGAGGGACCCATAAAAAATAATAAAACAAGACCTAGTTAGAGGATAGGGGCTATCATCACGAGCCAACCTATTAGGTTCATGGGCATGTAGCGGTATGACACTACCAACAACTGGTCACCACGCCAGGGTAGTGGCTCTTGGTGGCATAGCCAAGAGAAAGGGGGTCTCATCACGAGGCAACCTTCTCATTTCCGTGAAATGCTTGTAGGGTAACATTTCCACTACTAGTCACCACGCCAGGTCAGTGTCCCCTAACTAGCCTCTTGAAAGAAAAAGCAATAAGAACTGTTATCACACGGTTTATAGATAAGATAAAAGGCAGATGTAAGAAGGGAAAACTGGCGTAACTAAGACTATCCCACTACTGTGACCTCAATGGGATAGCTCTTTCTGTTTAGGGAGGTAAGGCCCAGGGGAGACGTCCCCGGTGACTTGGGGTTTTGAGAAGGCAAAGGTTTGAAAGGCTAAGTATAATAGTTCCCCCTCACAAGTCACCACCGATCAGAAAGCCCCGGCTAATCAGCCAATAAAGATAAGTAATAACCAAACAGTGTACCTGCTCGGGACAAAGCAACAAGGAAACTATACATATGCAAGCTTACTTGTTGGTTAGTACTTCATATAATCAAAGACTTTCCGATAATAAGCAATTGAGCAATAATATTGATGAAGTAAATCAATGTTTATACAATAGCAATGATTACACAATATCACTTCACAATAAATGCTAAAGAATCTTTGCAATGATGAATGACAATCAATGTAATGATACTAGGACCAACGCTTTAGCTAATCATTCAATTGCTTTAAAGATAAGTAAATGTTGCACAGAGATGTTTATAGCATGAATAGATGACGACAGCAATAGGGTTAGTGATTGTTAGTCTAAGATAGGGTTAGAAAGATTAATAATTGTTCAAGGTATTTGGATGTGTGTATGATCAAGGTACTCAAACAATGGAGGTCCTAGATCAGTGCTTTATTGGGGCAAATGGAGTCAAAAAGGGCTACAAATGTTGAAGGGTCGTGATGATAGTGATAGGGCTAGAGAAAAGAGGGTTTGATGTTGAAGTGTTGCTAAAGCAGGGCTTCAACAAGTCAAACCCTAGGGGAGATGGCTCACTAAGGTGTAAATGATCTATGCCTTAGTAGTCAAAGACATTATACAAATCTGCAAGGCTAGTCTGGAGGAAGTGACAAGGCGTCTTATTGGGCTAGTGTCCACTGGAAAAGGGATGTTTCCGGAAGAGATCAAATCTAAGTCATGTAAATGGGAGAGGTGGATAAGGGATGTCCTGACAAGGGGTGCAGTGATAGAAGGGAAATGCAAGGCTTACCTGTGGGTGCCTTTGTAGAAGGCGAGTTTCACCTGTGCTGGATGCAAATGTTTCCAAGCCCATTCATGCCATTTTATTCTTATTTCTTTATTGCTTTTCTTTCAAGAAGCTAATCAGGGGACACTGCCCTGGCATGGTGACTAGTGGTGGCAATGTTACCCACAAGTACTTTCATGGAAATTCTAAGGTTGGCTCGTGATGAGACCCCCTTTCTCTTGGCCATGCAACCAAGAGCCACTAACCTAGCGTGGTAACCAACTGCTAGTAGTGTCATATCGTTAGGTACCCATGGACCTAATAGGCTGGCTCGTGATGAGAACCCCTATCGTTTGATTATGTCTTGTTTTATTACTTTTATGGGTACCTCTTGTTTTTTGCTGAGAAGCTTTTTACTTCTTTCTCGGGGATCCCTGGGCGAAGCATCTCGAGGTTTTATTTTAGGCTTTTATCTCTTGCGAAGAATAGATACAAGATATACAATATACTCACAAGTTTTCTCGCATGTGCAGGAATTAAAGATACATAAGATAAAGAAATCAACACATGAAGCCAAGCATGCTCACAATAGATAGAGCTCCATTGGACTGCTTTTCAATGGCCAAGAGACGCGAATCACTCAAGACCCAATCAAGAGAATGCCTCCAGGTGGATGCGCACTTCTTGAAGGATCACACCACAGATACAGGAACAGAAAAAGGATGAAATCTTTGAAAGTAAAGTGCTCCAGATGAAGAGATATAACCACTTAAGCAATAATTCTACAACACATAAATGATAACTTGCGTATGAATGTAAATTGAAAGACAGTGAGATCAGTGAACTTGCAAGTGTGTAACTGTATTGCTGATGTTGTAGTTTGAAGATTAAATTAAATGATTAAGTGTGAGATTAATTTTATCCCTATCTAGGTGTCAACCCAAAAATCTCCTCCCCCTGTTACCAAGTGGTTGCTGGATGCTCAAGAAGTGAGGCAACGAGGTCTACCCTAGCTTCACAGGTCAACCCTAAGGCCAAGTACTCTGTGCTTGGATTTATCCCAATATCCTCTCCTTGAAGTGTCCTACAAAGCTTAAACAGAATGTGAGACGAAGATAGATAATGATGGCATATATTAATAATCAAAACTACTTTCAATCATTAGTAAATGCAAATCAAATAAGTTAGCAATTATACAATCACTAAACTTAGTTAAGTAAACTACTTTACCCAACAATCTACCTATAATCACACAAATATTTAAAACAAAACGATTTCACCTCATATGCATATAACGAATCCAGACTACTCTTGAGATCCGTGTATCCTCCAAAGAATTTCCTTTATTATCCAAATGGAAGAAGTTGTAGCAACTAATTGCTGCAAGTTTTTCAATAGCCACACCAATGAAGAGAAGTGACAATAATGATGAGAGAGGAAGAGAATGAGATAGTGAGAAAATGGTAGCATAACAGTATAATAATGAAAGATAAAGAATGAGGAAGTGAGAGCTCTCTTAAATAGCTTGAGAAGCTAAGGAGACCCCTCTTGGATCTTCAACACTTGTCAAAGATCCAAGGGACAAGACAACTCAAAGACCAAGACAAGCCAATGAGATGATAGGCTTTTAGGTTGAAGGAAATGGAAAAAGATGAAGTGGATGGGTGAGAAAGCAAGGAAGAAGGGGCGAACTTGGCAAGTGAGGGAGGCGTATTAGGCATGAGGAGGCTCACGTACCAAATAAAGGAGAGTTGCATGCTTTGAAGAGAGATGTTTCCATCTCTGCATGAGCTTTCTCCACTTTTTAATAAAAGAAAGCGTGAGTTAGGAAAGGAAGGGCGTGAATGAGGAAGGAATACGTGAGCTTTCCAAAGGAGAAACGTGAGCTTGAGGGAGGAGTGTGGTTGGGTGTGGGTGGCACACTCCCAAAAGATACGTGAGAGGTGGAGAAAGGGAATACGTGGAGGAGAAGGGACCCATGACTCATTTTAAATGAGATTGCAATTAAATACAATGAAGTGGGGGCGCATTTGCTAAGAGGGCGTGAGTTTAAGGTAAAGGATGTGAGGTTTGAGAGAGCGTGGGGTTGGAGTGTGTATTCCACACTCTAAGTGTGATGTGGAGGCTGGGAGGAAGGGCGTAGGAGTGGGAGAGGGGCCCATAACTCATTAATATGAGTTATTATATCAAACAAAGCATTATTACATGCTCACGTGGGGAAAGGGACGTGAACCCAAAGTTGGAAAAAAAATAAAGATTAAATAATAATTAAAGGTGGGTAATGGGTGTGGGTAGGTTAGGTGGGGTCCCTCTTCAAATTATTTCCACTTACTTCACTTGATTTGGTCCATTATTACAAAAATTACACTTTCTCATGTTCTGGGTTTGGCAATTAAAACCGCCATTTTCCGAAAAACTCCTAAAGTGGACAAACAACCTAGCAAAACTTGTCCGACTAAGTTGAAACTTGGTCCACGGGTTTCGGGGGTCTCATTAGCTTTCTTTTGAGTACAAATACCCCTATCAAAAATCTCAGGACCTAAGTTTTACATTAATTACCCAGAATTAATTAATTAATTAATTAATTCAGAACCTAAAAAAAACCTAGCTAGACTTGACGGAATTCCGTGAAATTTCTCATGCTGTCTTACATGGTCATTTATAACATTCCTAAACACTAGCTACCTAGGAAAAACTTCGTTAGAACGCCTTTCACCACTTTGGAGGATTTATTGGGTGGGAGTGAAAAATTCAAGGGAGATTAACCCAGCTGGTTAGGCCACATTAACCTCCTGAGAATAAAAAACACTCAGCGAAAGGAACTCTCTTAATGAAGAAACCCTAAGGCAACTGACCTAACATGATCCATGTAGAACAATTACATTATAAACCTGCGCAGGGGTGTGGTAATCCTGCTTACAAAACTGTGTGTTGGAGCCAAAAAGGCCTTGTAGAACCAATTAGTCTTCGACATATTTGCATCTGCTGATGCATAACTTCATGGTACATGGAGTTGACCCCCTAGTTGAAGAGGCGGTCAACACAACCTATTTCTAACCCTTACCCCCTCACATCACTCAACCCTCACGTCCCATAGGGGGAAATTGACGTCCTCCTAGGTAGCATTACGTTATATCTTAGTGTGGGATGTGTGGGGGGGCCCTCTCACATGTGGTTTGCCTCTCCTAGGCCTCCATGTCACCTCCTAGCTAAACCCCACTCCCTTTACCTCATTACCTCACCTCCATTCCTTCCCTCTCCCCAAAAAGTTGCACCCTCCAAGGAAAGTTACGCCCTCCCTCTTGTGTTCCTTCTAGAAAAATCGTTTTTATTGGTTGGGGCCTCTTTTTCTCCCTTGGCACGCATCCCATAAGCCTCCCACTACACTTCTGCTTGATCCCAACATCCCCACACTCATTTACACCCTAGATCTAATCTTCAAACCCTAGATGGTGTGTCCTAGCCTTGGGATTCCCTCTTGTGCTTGGTGTGGGACACTTGGCATTGATACAAGAGGGGTGAGTTTGCCTCTCCAAGTATAAAAGGAACCCTTCCCTCAGTCTTTCACATACCATATCTTGAGCTAATGTTATGCTACTTGATTTTCCACTCTCTCTCTCCCTTCTTGTTACATCTTTTCCATTCTTTGGCTCTTAGGGTTTTGGAGCAAGTATTTCTCCAAGACTTTTCTTGAGTAATAATAAAGGAGAAACTTTGGAGGAATTTTGAAAGAACAACAAGTATTTTTTATCTTTCAACACATGAGGTAAATTTGTTTTGGTTTGATATGATGGTTGCATAGGTTTGATATGATGGTTGCATAGGTGGATCTTAGGTAAAGTATTTTATTTGAGTAGATCTTGCAAAGAGTAGTCTTGTAGATCTATATATGTTGATTAGCTAGATAGGGTGCAAGTATTTCACTTTATTAGCTTAATCATCCATATTATCTATTGTATGCATGCCATTGTATTAGATCTTGCAGGTTTGGCTTCAAGGGTCTTATTGGGTGTGCCTCAAGGAAGAGTCTTCCCTTAAGACACACATAAACTCCTTTCTTTCTCTATCTATTACTCTTCTCTTATTGTTGTTCATCCATATATATTTCAGCTAGCTTAACATAGTGATTTGGTCATCTAAATCTATATTTTCCATAAAAAAATTTATAGATTTTTTTTTCCCTAAAAGGCAAAAGTTTTTCTTCACTTGTATTATTGTGTGTAGCATTTCCAGCAAGGATACCTTGTTAGTTTTTTCAGGTTTCAGATCTGGTTGAAGGGGTTTGGCTACCCAAAAACGTCCACACAACACTCCAAGACCCATCTACAAGATTGGTAGCTATTTCTCAACCTTCTCTTTCATTTCTAGGGCTTCTTGTGCATAGATCTTCCTCTTTTCTTGCTGATTTAGTGGCTCATTGGTGTGGGAGAAGGAGTGGTACAGCCTCCTCCCACGTATGAGCCTTGGGGTAGCTTAGGTTAAGTGTAGATCTTGCATTTCTTTCAATTTTTAGCACTTCTTGAGCTAAGACGTGGGGTTTGGTAGATGTTGGGCATCTCCCAAACCTAGGACGTGGGGTAGTGGCTTGTTTCTTTCCTTACCTTATCTCTCTTGCTTGCTTTTCCCTCTCCTCTTCTCAAGTTATTTCTAAGTTAAGCAGGCTTAATAATTGCCTACCTATTGGGAGAGGAATACCCCAAGTGGTAAGGCTAGGGTTTTAATATGTATTGATCTCTAATGCTTAATGGTTTAAAATACTCTAGATCTATATCTCACACATACTAATCCTTAGTTTAAGCCTATTGGGCATAATCAACTTAACTAGATTTATTTGCACGCTTAAGCTTCTTAAAGGTCGGTCTTTGTTTTACATGCTTAAATCTAATACTTTGAATGTTTAATGCTTCAATAGTTAAGTGAATGGTTCTTTTGTTTCAAGCTATAATCTCTTAAGGCCATTTGCCAACACACTTGAAGTAATGCTCTTGGATAAGTTGATAGTCTAGGAAAATACTTAAATCTTCTTTCTCACACTTAATGCTTGGATCTTAATGCTCTTAATCAATATAAGATAAGTGTGTTAGTTTTTCATTTCTTGTTGGCAAGTTGTTCTTGCCCTTGTGATTGGGTTTTTCATCATAGCAAGCTACATATTGGTGAACTAAGTAATTGCTCTCACATAGCTTATATGTGTTAATGCCTTTCATTTCCAAGCTTAAGCAACACACTTTTGAGCTGAAGTGAGTTTCGGCCATAGCAATAAATCACACTTTAAAGGCATCATAAAATCACTAAAACACTCTAAAATACACCTAAAAGTCTACCTAATTGATATATTAAGTTAATAGACTTAATAGGGTACCTTAGACCACCATCTTCACCATCTAAAATGGGGATTGAGGATGGCAATGGAAGGTGATAGGCCGGGGATAGTCTCACAGCACAAAGGAGTGTCCTTTCCATAAAAACTCAATCTTTTGGGTTGATTGTGACAGCTAGGGTTGGCCTCGTTGCCATACTATCTTGAGCATCCAACAACCATTTGGCAATAGGGGGGGGAGGCTTCGGTGAAACACTAAGAACTTTTCAATCTTAAGAACCCTTAATCATTTAATAACCTTGGGCTTAATCATCTAATAAATACTTTGTGGGTTTAATAACTAAGAGTGTTGATAATCTTGTCATCTAGAAGTACTTGTGCTTAAATTTCTTGATCTCCTCTAGTATCTTTGACATGTTGATGATAACTTGAATGTGTTGATGATAATGCTTTAATCCTCTTGTATCCTGCACAAACATTTAAACGTGGTTAGCTTGCTCATTGTATCATTGTCTCTTAATATTCTTTATTGTAAGTATTGGTATCTTTATTCTTTTGTAAGTAACTTGTAATACTATTGTAACGAAACACCCTCTAATCTAGTTGACCCCTTGCCCAACCTTAGGCACTAGTCTTAGTTGACTCAGGGAAAGGTTTGCTTCACATGTTAACCCTTGCATCTTGCATTGCTGCCTTAGCATCATAGGATAGACTCCCCTCTAACCTTAAGAAATTAAAAACAACTCCTAGAACTTAACGCTGAATCTTATCTAATAACTAGGGACTACCCCCCTTGGCTTCCCTAGGAGTGAGCCTAGATGGAAAAGGTTCCAGTCAAAGTGACAACGTGGGCTGTGAACCTAGGCATTGTGCCTCCAAGGACACACTAAGTGAGCCGGACTTAGCTCACGTTTGCAAGTGTGTATAAGGACGGCAACAGGTCCCTCTGTTTCTTGCTGAGAAGATTTTTATTGCTTTCTTGGGGATCCCTGTGCGAAGCATCTAAAGGTTTCAGTCTTTTGGCTTTTATCTTTTTCCAGCTACTTTTACCCTCTGGGCCTTTAGCCCCTTCTTCCCACACGGCAAGGTACAACCCTTAGATATTTGGCCAACCTAATGCCCAGACGAGTGTAATGGGATGCATGGGCGGGAAAAAGATGAAAAGTGGTAAGTATGGTGGGAGTGGACGATGGCCTTTCATGAATCCCCCAGTGGCATCTCAAACCCTATGGGTACCAGCTTACTAGGGCATCCTGTCATTCCCACCAGGTGTGGTCAAGTGGAAAAGGATAAGATCCAAGCACCTGTTAGAAACAAAAGGAATCAAATGCACATATTCAAAGGTTTTGAGGATCATAGTGACACATACCATGATACCCAGACTCATTACCTCATGGAGCAAGATCCATCTCTGCTACAGGACCAGGCCAAGGTGATGGATGTTGTTGTTGCTGACAAAGTGGAGGCACTGAAGAATGAAAGGATGGGCCCTCCAGGTCCATGCTCAAGTCGATCTGGCTCTCAGTACTCCATGTCTAGGACCTGTGGGCCTCGAGACATAATCTCCTTAGTTATCCCTAGGTTAGGGGATAACAGACACCAATACTAAAATGGCTTTCACAAATAGAGAATATAGAGCCTAATAGATACAGAAGGCCTAATTATATATTTCTCAGCGTGACATCCATAGAGAAGGTTTTTCAACATTGATAAAGGTATTTCTTTGGTATTGAATTCGTGTGATTTTATAAAAGATAAGAATAAGAGAAGTTCTATTTATAGAATACATAATTTATTGGTTGTTTTCTTTTCCGTCGGTAGAATTTAATTGTTTGTTTTCAGAAAAGTTTAGATATAATTTTCTCACATGGAAGGTGAAAATGCAAATGCAAATAACGAATACAAATTATGGGATATTGCTAAGGGTTTTGAAACAAAACTCGACCAACCTAATAAATTGATTGATCAACAAAATAGAGACTAGAAAGCCAAGTCAATTATTGGATTGAATGTCTCGGATTCTTGATGACATTATATTGACCTCGATAAATCTTCTAAACGGATTTGGTAGGAATTAAACAAGTTGTTCGATACAAAAGAAACAATTGTAAACTTTTCTTTAAAATTGCTACTATTTAAATTTAATATGGTCATTGAGACTATTATGTCCAGCCACATAAATAATTTGAAGTTATTTATAAGGCAATGGGTGGAAATAGGTGTAAAGGTAGAAGATGATGATGGAAACATTGTGCTATTAAATAAGTTTTTTCAAATTATAGTAATGATATACATACCTTGAGTAAAATGTCCTCACTCACAACCTTTAGATGATATGATATCATCTCCTTTGGTCAAGGAAAAGAGGTTGATTAAGATCCAGAAATTGCTCTATATCCAAAAAATACATTACTTGCCAGAAACAAAACAGGAAAAAAAACGAGAAAAAATGTAGTTAAAGAAGATCTTGAATGCTATTATTGTAGAAAACAAAGTCACATAGCTTGGAATTGTAAAATTCTAGCCAATGACCTTTTGAAAGGGAAATTTAATGACAAAGGAAAAAGTAATATAGCTCTGATAGTGAAAAATCTAACAATTGGAGAAATTTCCAACACTAAATATGAGATTGAGAATTGTGATAATGGAACAGAGGATGATTACTTATTTTGAGTGGTTGAATCCCAAGACACGGAAGCTCAGAGAAGGTTAAACTTAGTATAGACAGTTGTCCATGTAATTTGGGAAAATTAGTAAATTGGGAGCAGTAATTCAAGGAATTGGATAACTTGACAATTCAGGAAAACAAGAATTCTAGCCTCACAAGGGTGATGAGAAAGCTTGATGGAGCGTTTGCTATATTCTAGCATTATGGAGGGGAAATGTTACATAAGATGTTTTGATTTTTTATTTTATGTTGTCGTTTCCAATTAAGTTTTCATAGTTAGTATTGTATCTTTAAGAGGGAGTGTTGGAGTATAACGCTCCAATATAACTCAAATGTAATCAAGTCATGTAATAAAGGTCATCCAACTACCTATGAACAAAAAAAAAATAGCAGTGTTATTGTATCATAGAACTCCATCATCAATGAGATAATTCTTTCATACAATTTCTATTTTGACTGCATATTGTTAAAAATACAACATAGTTGTAGTTGCTGGGTGAAGAGAGATTGATCCATACTAAATTATGACGTAAACTATATAACACTCCAGTATAACTCAAATATAATAAAGTCATGTGATACACATTATCAATAAAAAATTTATTATGCAAGGCATTAATCTTGATAGGTGTCAATAAAAGGTAGTTAGGTCATCCAACCATCTATGAACCAAGCAAAAGAATAACAATGTTATTGTATGAGATGACTCCATCATTAATGAGATATTTCTTTCATACAATTTGTCTCTTATGAATGCTTATTGGTAAAAATGCAACATAGTTGTGGTTGTTGGGTGAAGGGAGATCTATCCATAATAAATTATGTTGTCAACTATATCTAACTATGTCCACTTGCTTTCTTCAGTTAATTCTACTACCAAGGCCACTGCATTCTTACAGGTAGCAACTCTTTAATTTTAGAGTCACATCCCAAATCTGGTAGGAGCTAGGAAGTAAGCCCAACCTCTCTTATTATCTTTTGGCAACATATAATGCAACTTTGCTATTAATTATTATTTAACTTTCTAATCATATTCTAAATTAGTGTCATGCTTCATCATCTGAACAACTTTCGATTCCTGAAACTTTGATGTGGAAGTTTGAATCTTGAGACTCTTTTGAAAAATGTTGTTTTAAAGTTTGAATTGGTGTATAGTGTATGTGAATGGTGTCTCCAATACAATGCTTAGGTTTATCTAAGCATGTGACTATTAATTTGATCAATTTATAACCACCATTGACAATATTTTGCGCTGCCCAAATTATTCAAATGCCTTCACATGAATACCTTCTATTGTCACTCAAAATTGTTCCTTAATAAATTATCCTCAAGAGGTTCCAAATGAATAGATTAGGGAAGGTGCCTTTGTCACTAACACAATCCCTCTCACTTTAAAGTCGATTCTTTTCTGATTTAAGGGGTATTCATATTATATTCGTAAAATTTACCAATAGATTGGTCAAAATCAGCTTTAGAATTCCAAATTAAAATATAATTTTACTGTGGTTGGTGCCTTAGTTTGCTTGGAGATATATAAGAATAATGAAGGAGGAGAAATGTGTTAATGTTTAAGCCATTATTATAGTTCTTTGCATTTCAATAGATACTAGCAACATAAGACAAGATCACTGAGAAATACACAATCACAAGAGACGCAACATTTATCCTGGGAAACCCTCTAGGGGAAGAAAACCCAGCAAAACTTCCTTATTATAGATAGCCAATACAATTCCAAGAGATAACTCAAACAAGTATAGAATGTCCTCTCCCAAAGATGCACCTCTCTCTCTCTCTCTCTCTCTTCTCCAACTGCAGCTCCGAAACTTGTCTCTCAATGAACAAGTGAGTGTGTGTCTAAGTGAGGTGCTAGCCTCCTTATTTATACAAGACTGGCACGTGTGGGAGTGTCCTTTCACTGGCAAGGCCGACTTCTTCTCCTGGGTGGTTATAACCACCGTTATTATATTCCGGAGCCTGTTTGATATATTCTGGGGCCGACTTCTCTTTCTTCCTATTACAATTACATTATGACCAATCCACAAAAGGGGATTTGGTCCTTTTACAATAGCCAACATGATCAATCCACATTGGGGATTGATCCAATGAATAATATAATAATAAGAATACACTTTGCAGTTAATTATTTCAACACTCCCCCTTAACAAGAAGGGTATTCTACAACAACATCAGATGAGAGAGAGGCCTTTATCATCAACAACATTAGGAGGACAACATCATCAATATCATTTTGGAACACTGACTGACGTATCTATAAATCATCGAAAGTTTTCTTCATCGACAACATCGTCATTCTCAAAGGAATGCAATCATCATCTGCATCAATATGTATTTGTATAAAACTAACACATCATCATCATCATAGCACAAGGTTGGCTCATCATAATACAAGACTGGCTTTACGTCACAGCTGTAAGGCTGGAAGCTCAGTACTCGTCTTGCTTTACATCACAGTAATCAAGCTGGAAGCAAGACACTAGACTGGCTTTACATCACAGCTTCTCAAGCTGGAAGCACAGTACTAGTCTTGCTTTACGTCACAGCAATCAAGCTGGAAGCAAGATACTAGACTGGCTTTACGTCACAGCTTCTCAAGCTGGAAGCACAGTACTAGTCTCATCTCAACGTCTTTCTTTACGTCACAGCACTCAAGCTGGAAGCAAGATACTAGACTGGCTTTACGTCACAGCTTCTCAAGCTGGAAGCACAGTACTAGTCTCATCTCAACGTCTTCCTTTACGTCACAGCACTCAAGCTGGAAGCAAGATACTAGACTGGCTTTATGTCACAGCTTCTCAAGCTGGAAGCACAGTACTAGTCTCATCTCAACGTCTTGCTTTACGTCATAGCACTCAAGATGGAAGCAAGATACTAGACTAGCTTTACGTCACATCTATCAAGCTGGAAGCACAGTACTAGTCTCATCTCATCGTCTTGCTTTACGTCACAGCACTCAAGATGGAAGCAAGATACTAGACTGGCTTTACGTCACAGCTATCAAGCTGGAAGCACATTGCTAGTCTTATCTCATCATCTTGCTTTACGTCACAACACTCAAGCTGGAAGCAAGATACTAGATTGGCTTTACGTCACAACTATCAAGCTGGAAGCACAGTGCTAGTCTTATCTCATTGTCTTTCTTTAGGTCACAACAATAAGGCTGGAAGCAAGAGATGTCTCATCACGACAACTACTCCCCCTTTCAAGGAAGGTCCTTTCGGACTATACCAAGCTTATCTCGGAAGTGCTCAAACTTTACAAGAGATAGAGGCTTGGTCAACACATCAACAACCTGTTCATCTGTGCTAACGTACTGAAGCTTTATGGATCCTTTTTGCACCATGTCATGGATGTAATGATATCGGACCTCTATGTGCTTCGACCTATCATGGAATACAAGATTCTCTGTCATCTTTATGCAGCTCTGGTTGTCACATAAGATCGTGGTTGCTTCCATCTCTAGGTCAAATAGATCGGTCAACAACTTTCAAAGCCATATAGCTTCGTAGCTAGCAGAACATGCAACAATGTATTATGCTTCTGTTGTGCTGAGAGAAATGTTGGATTGCTTCCTACTCTGCCACGAGATCATGGCTGATCCCAAACTGAAACAACATCCTGAAGTGCTTTTCCTGTCAGAAACACTTCCTGCCCAATCTGAATCACTGTATCCACTCAATGTGAAATCATGATCTCCATCATAATTGAGACCACAATCGAATGTACCCTTAAGGTACTGTTATCCACCAGGTTGCACAAGCTGGATTTCCTGAAGAGCCGCCGAAGGATGAGCAAGCAGTGCTCATACACTCAGAATTCAGTGATTCAGCAGGCCCTGAAAAGGCCCCTTTTTCCGTATTTCCACTGTTGTAATAAG
>ML832775.1:55415-67124 GCA_009831015.1 Picea engelmannii
TAATTGTCCGATGACCAATCCGCAAAAGGGGATTTGGTCCTTATACAATTACCGACATGATTAATCCACAATGGGGATTAATCCTAATAATAAAATAACAATAATAATAAGAATGCTCTTCGCAGTTACATTATTTCAACACTTTCTTTCAGCCACAACATTTTGTTGAGGATTATAGGGAGTAGTGAGTTCCCTCTTGATCCCTCCATTATCTTACCTGAGTATCTTGATCTTTCTTTCAGAAAGATTCTCTATCAAGGCTTTGAATTCCTTGAATTTGTTGAACACTTCATCTTTATATTTCAAGAGATACAACTAGGTCTTATGAGAATAATCATCAATAAATGATACATAATATACATACCCACTAATGGAGGACGATGGCATTGGGCCACACACATCTGAATGAATGAGTTCTAGGACTCCTTTTGCTTTGTTGTCTATCTTCGGAAAAGGGTTCTTGACGTTCTTCCCTTGTGCACATCCATTGCATATGCCTTCATCGTCAACCTTGAGTTTTGGTAAACCTGTGACCGCTTTGCATATGTATGGTAGCGCCTTGTAGTTAATGTGAGCTAATCTTATGTGCCAAAGTTCACATGGATTCTCAATGGCGTGGGTCATGGCAGCTTTTGAGTGACCCTTTAGCTTATACAAGCCACCTTCTTCTTTTCCAATGATGATTGCTTCTTTTAAGGTTTCTCCTGGGTTATCACCTGTGACCTGGAACAAGGTCAACAAAACAACAAGCAAGAGTAATATCCTTTTGATAATATAACGTAATAGCACGAACAATCATCACAGTAGCTCCTTTATAGCTATCACTTGTAACTTGTCTGAAGCAAAGATTAAAGGTAAGGAATACAATACGAAAATGAGGTCAACACTCTCATAGTGTTGTGATCAAACATTCCTCCATGGCAACCTGGAACTAACACACGAGATTCTTCCTAGAGGAGGTGTTAGTGGTATCAGACAAATGATTATGTTAAGCATTTACCTCTATATGCTCACATGCTATCAAGTATGATACTTTACAAACACTGCTATCTCAACTATAGTCGTCAACTTGTCATGTGTACCTTATTAACTTGATTAATCAAACCTGGAGCCTTGTCCTCAGGAATGAGTGCTTGCTTTTCTTCCGAGTCTCCTTCACTCAAGATGACGAGTGCTTTCTTCAACCTGTCTTATGTACTAAGACAATACGCTATCTTGACAGGAGGTTGGGTTAGAGGATAAGTTATATGATCTCAACTTCTAATCCATCTAATACCTTGACTCAGAAAAGGTTAGAATGAAGGTCATAGCTACAACATGCAACATTGATCAATATAACAAATGGATGCATATTAGAATAATCACACTTGGGTTGCATCATTCCTCTGAATGTGTTGGATCTTGAGATCCTTTTGGATCTATGGCAAGAGATCCCTTCTCCTGCAAATACTCTTTAAGGTTTAACCATTTAAACATATGTGAGTACATACCTCTAATAGTATTTGCAGGTAGTGGCACCATCTGGCAACAGCGGTAATCATTACCAACTCTTAAAAACTTCAAGGGTGATTGCAACTGGTACTACGGCTGCAACTGCAGTTGATACTAATACTACAACTGGTTATGAGACTGCAACTACAACTGCAACTTAGGGTTTTATGAGGAAACCCTAATTTTTCAAACTTCAAAATTTCAAATTCTGATCCAGGGGATAGATGCGCTTAGCAGAGGCGAGTAAGATGGTGCAGTCAGATTTCTGAAAATCCAACTTTTACCCCCTCAAACTTGATCTGCGGATTTCTAGACTGGTGCTTCTAGTTTTCTGGTACTTCTGGTACTCTTGTACTTCTGGTACTCTGGTTTTTTGGTTTTTTGGTACTTTGTGAAACTAGGGTTTCACTTTCCAGGAGATCTAGCCACTGAAAACGTACAGAATGTCCTCTCCCAAAGATGCACCTCTCTCTCTCTCTCTCTCTCTCTCTCTCTCTCTTCTCCAACTGCAGCTCTGAAACTTCTCTCAATGAACAAGTGAGTGTGTGTCTAAGTGAGGCGCTAGCCTCCTTATTTATACAATACTGGCACATGTGGGAGTGTCCTTTCACTGGCAGGGCCAACTTCTTCTCTTGGGTGGTTATAACCACCTTTATTATATTTCGGGGCCTCCTTGATATATTCTGGGGCCGACTTCTCTTTCTGCCTATTACAATTACATTATGACCAATCCACAAAAGGGGATTTGTTCCTTTTACAATAGCCGACATGATCAATCCACAATGGGGATTGATCCAATGAATAATATAATAATAAGAATACACTTTGCAGCTACATTATTTCAACAAAATGAACAGAATATCAATAGGGTAATTGCATGAATGATTCCTATTAATACAATAATTTCAAGATTGAACCTATAACGACATGGGAGTGATCAAATGAATGAATTTTGTTACACTAAAATATTACTCATGGATCAAAGATAAAGGACGATTCCTTTCTTTATTAATTATAATTTCTTATTCAAGTACACAGTCTAAAAAATTTGTCAAAATCATGCTTAATCAAGGGACCTAAGGAGATATAAAATCTGGTCTTAGGATCTGTAATGGTCCCAAGCCATTTTTTTCGCTTGGAACACTAACTGCTCACTGTTTAACTGATGTGTGTGTGTTTTCTTGCAGGTTTACTTCTTGAGTTATGTATTAGAGTTTATAGATTCAGTTACAAGCATAGATATGAAGATATAACTGTGAAAATACAAGATATAACAAGCAATACCAGATATGGAACCAAACAGCATAGATCTGACCTTTATTGATATAATAAGCAAGAACCTGATACAATAAGGATGTAGATCTGGAATAACATCAGATAGATCCAATAGATAAGATATGAGCTGCTACAAAATGCTCCCGATAAGAAGATGTAAGCGTCCAAAGGATCAATACAAGATGAAGACCAATACAAGAAGAACCAGGGTCAAGTCCAAACCCCCCTAGCTGAAGGTACGCCCTCCTGAATAGCTGTGAAGATCCAATATTTCGGCCTAGCTGATGGAATCCTCCAAATGGCACCAAACTTTGCAGAATGATAGATCAGGGCAAGTAGAGACCCCTCCTGAACTCTCAAGCCGAGTCCAAGTCTGCTACTCCAAATGTTGAATCCTCAAGTAAAACTGCACCCTCCTGAATACTGTCAAACCCTAATATTTTGACCCTGTTAAAGGAGGCCTTCAATCACGGTGAAACTCTCCAGGATGATAGATCAGGCCATGGGAAACCTCCTGGTGAAGTCTCAAGGAGAGATCTAAAGTTTTACTCCTCCAAACTGACTAGATCTGAATCTTAATAGCACCCTCCTTCTCTTGAAGTTGTGCCAATGCTCTAGGAAATCATCTGGCAAGAATAGCTCTCTCAAAATACACTAGAACTGATGAACAAGGCCCTGCAAGAAAAACCCAAGTGCTAGAATGTCCCAAAGCCTTGCCAATCTCTTGGATTGAACTTCCTTCAAAGAATGTTGCGCCCTCCTGCTGAAAACCCTCAAGGGTACGACCTGTAGCTATCCTGGATGAGTGATGATACCTGTAGTTGCTGTAGAATGGTGTGGGTGGAGTATTTCATCCCCGAGACCAAGCTTGGAACAAGATAGGTGGAATCTTTCACCACCGAATTGTCCTCTAAGGTTTGTATTCTCAAAACCCTCAAAACCGTGTGCTCAAGAGCCCGAAAGCAATTTGCAATAATAATCCAAGATGAGTGAGAAGTGCACACTTGCCTTTCCTTTATACCTCCATTCTATTTCTATGTTGAGTTAGTTAACCTCTAGGGTTAAATTCTAGCTCAACCTCAAGCGTTCTAATTCTTCATTGAGTTACTTTTTACCTTTTCAAGTCAACTTAATATTATAAACTTTGAGTCTAGTTGACTTTTCCCCTTGCTGCATGAGACTATAGTCTAGTGGGGATGACTAGACTACTATGTCTCTCAAATCCTCTTTATCAAGAGGTGGGGGACATTACAGTCTCCCCTGCTAGGAATTGCTTTCCCACAAGCAATTCTGAACCTGTCTCCCGTATCTCCTGTTCACTCTCCCAAGTAGCATCCTCAATAGGCAAGTCCTTCCATTTGACTAAGTATTCCTTGATGCTCCTCCTCCTTAGATTCTTCTGTCGAACCTCCAGTATCTCCTATGGCACCAGTATCAATTGCCCTTCTTCATCTAAGGGTGGCAGTACCTCAAGTGGAGTGATGTGTTGGCCTATGGCCCTCTTCAAGCATGACACATGGAAAATGTTGTGTATCTTATTGCCCTCTGGAAGATCAAGCTCATAAGCCACGACCCCTACCTTATTGTTGACCCTGTAGGGCCCAAAGAATCGGGTTTGGAGCTTTTCTGCTCCACTTCTCTTGATTGAAGCTTGTCTGTACGGTTGGAGCCTTAAGTGGACCAAGTCACCAACCTCAAATGTATTCTCTACTATGTTCTTGTCTGCCTGGACCTTTTGCTAATTCTATGCTCTTTGCAGGTGATCCTTTTGTTCTCTGAGTATGTCATGACTCTGCTGCACCCAATCCTGTACCATAGGAGCTCTGCTATCACAAAAGGCAATCTCTACAAAAGAGAGAGGGTCATAACTGTATAGGGCCCTGAATGGGGTCATACCAATAGACATATGATAGGTGGTGTTGTAACAGTATTCTCCCAGGTGTAGCCACCTAACCCATGCCTTCTGCTGCCCTGCTACATAATTTTTTAGGTAGCCTTCCACCCACTTGTTGACTATTTCGGTTTGCCCATCAGTTTGAGGGTGGTAACTGGTGCTAGGGGTCAAGGTTGTACCAACCAACCTGAATAATTCCTGCCAAAAGGTGCTCATAAATCGGCTATCCCTGTCACTAACAATGGTCTTGGGTAAGCCATGTAGTATGAAGATCTCCCTGAAGAACAAATCTGCAACCTGTGTTGCACTGAAGTCTGTGGCAATGGAGAAGAAGTGTGCAAATTTAGTTAACCTATCCACCACTACGAAAATACAATATTTCCCCTGTGCCCTTGGCAATCCTGTGATGAAGTCCATAGAGATGCTTTCCCATTTGTGCTATGGGATGGGTAGAGGTTGTAACAGTCCTGCTGGATGTGTGTGCTCATCCTTGTTTTCCTGGCAAGTAGTGCATTCCTTGATGTGGCGCATCACATCTTCTTTGAGACCTTTCCATGAAAACCTTTCCCTTACTTGCCTGTATGTTTTGACAAATTTTTGGTGCCCTGCCACCGGTGAATCATGACATGCTTGTAGTACCTTGGCCTTAAAGGTTGACTCAGGAACCAAGAAAATTCGGCCCTTGTAGTATATGACGTCATCTATGATTATGAAGTTGTCATCCTGTATCTACCCATCTATCAACTAACATGAAAACTGGTTTTTTGAGTATTCTACCAAGAGGTGAGCCTTCCAGTCAACTGAAATATCGGTCATAGCATAAATTGATGGCCTTCTAGATAATGCATCTGCCACTACGTTATTCTTACCCTTGACAAACTCAATGTCAAAATCATGGGCCTGTATTTTGCTAACCCACTTCTGCTGCCTCTCATTTAAGTCCTTCTGTTCCAAAACGTACTTAAGGTTGTTGTGATCTGATCTCACTACAAATCTTGCTCCTACCAAGTATTGTCTGAATTTGGCCAATGCATGCATGATGGACAACATTTCTTTGTCATAAATAGTGTAAAGAAGCTCAGGGCCCCTCAACTCTTGGCTCTCATAGACAAGTGGGTGCCTAAACTGCATAAGCATTACCCCAATGCCCTCTCCGGAGGCATCACACTCCAATGTGAAGGGTTGGCCGAAATCTGGTAGAGCTAAAACTGGGCACGTGCTCATTACCATTTTCATCTTGTCAAATGTCAATTGTGCCTCTGAACTCCATTTAAAGGCCCCTTTCTTGGTCAAATCGATCAAGGGTGCACAAAGCTGTGAGAAACCCTTGACAAATCTCCTATAATAGCAACAAATGCCAAGAAACCCCCTCAATTCTGTAAGGGTCTTAGGTGTGGGCCAGTCAAGTATAGCTTGGATCTTCTCTTGGTGCACCTGTACCCCTTTTACTCCAATGATGTGTCCCAAATAGAGGACCTCTGTCATTCCAAATTCACCTTTGGACTCCTTTGCATACAAGGATTGGTCCTCCATGATGGCTAGAATCTGTTCCACATGTTGAATATGTTCCTCCCAAGTCCTGCTATAGATCAACAAGTCATCAAAAAATACTAGGAGGTGCTTCCTCAACTGCTTGTTGAAGGCGTGATTCATGCAAGATTGAAATGTGGCTGGCGCATTAGTCGATCCAAATGGCATCACTAGGAATTCATAGTGGCCATAGTGACATCTAAAGGCAGTCTTGGGGACGTCTTGCTCCCTCATTTTGATCTGATAATAGCCAGAGTGGAAGTCAATCTTGGTGAAGTAAACAGCCCCATGAAGCTCATCCAATAGCTCAACAATCCTCGGAATGGGGTACCTGTTCTTAATTGTTTTCTTGTTCAATTCCCTGTAGTCAATGCACATGCGCATGGTTCCATCCTTCTTCTTTACTAGTACCACTGAAGATGCAAAAGGACTGGAACTCGGTCTAATGTGACCCATGTCTAACAGTTCTTTGATAGCCTTCTCTATCTCATCTTTGTACTTCTTTGGGTGTCTATAGGGTGTGGTGATGAATGGTTTAGCTCCTTCTTCCAGCTCTATGATATGCTCAAACCCCCTATCCGGTGGTGCTCTCGGTGGAATGGGTCCAAACACCTTGGTATGTTTGTCAATGATTCTCTGAATCTCTGGTGAATAGTGAACCTTTCCCTTCTTGTCCACACGTACTAAAATCCTACACTCAGCAACATATACAATGTCTTCTCTTCTGAAAATGGCCTCCATGTGCTTTGTTGTAACCACCCTAGTTGTGTTTCCTGACATGCCCCTGAGCACTACCTTTTTTCCACCTTCCTCTATGAAAGACATCTCCATGGTATTGTAGTTGGAGATGATTGGTCCTAACATGCTAAGCCACTGAACCCCAAGGATGATATTTGTGTCTAGAAGATCCATCACATAAAAGTCTTGTGCTAGATCATGCCTGCCCAATGTAAGCTTCATTCCTGGTATGTACCTATTACAAGGCATGGTGCTTCCTCCTACTACCTCCACCTTGAATCCTTCAAATTCCACTGTGGGTATGTGCCTCCTTTGCAGTAGAGCTGAATCAATAAAGTTGTGAGAAGCCCCCCCATCAATGAGAACCAAAACCTTCTGTCCCTGCAATACCCCTCTCATCCTGAAGGTGTTATACTTGGGTACCCCACTGATGGATGCCATTGTAGCCTTCTCCTTTGTTGTCATGTCATGACTTGGACTTTCTTCTCTTGCAGTTTCGATGGTGTCTGCTTTAATATTTTGTAGGTGGCCGAAATCTTCATCCTCCTCATTGTCAGAAGTAACCTCAATGTAGTGGGCCTTGCCTCTACCCATGCACTTGTGGGATGGATCCCAAGGCTCTTTTCATGTATAGCATAGTTTCTTTCTCTGTAGTTCCCTTCTTGTGTTCTCATCCATCCTACCTCTTCCCCTGTCAAACCCCCTAGGGTCTCTTCCTCCTTGATTCACGGGAGGTCTTTGGTCTCTTCCTCTAGTGTTTAGAGGTGGTCTAGGAATGAACTTAGATTTCGTTGTTGGGCCTAGATCTCTCGTCCTCCATATAACATCCTGCAAGTTGGTAGGCTTGAAGGCCTTAACCCAACCCTTTAAGGGCTCCATCAATCCCTCTGTGAAAAGCATCATGAGTCTTGACTGAGACACATCCAGCACCATGACTGCGAACCTCTGAAACTCCTCAATATATACCTCTGGTGATTCCGTCTGCCTAAGTTGGGTGAATTCCCTGAAATCTAGCTCTAGATCCCCCTGGTCAAACCAGTCAATAAGTCTCTATGTAAACTCTATGTAAGCCACTATTTGGTTGTGGCCTAGTGTAGATAACCCATGGTACCACCATTCATGAGCTTTGCCCTCCAAGTACATGGTGGCAAACTTGATGGCATCCATCTCTCTCATGGGGTTAAGCTATAGGTAAGTATCAAGCTTTTTCACCCAAGCCTGTGTAGTCATCTTGGCCGATCCATAAAAATAGGGGATCTCCATTTTTCCAGCCCTACGCTCTAGCTCATAATTGTTCCTATGGTACGGCCTGGTTTTGCCTCTGGACTGGTACACTTAGTGAGTTATACTCCCTGACATACTGATCAAAATTGTCCTCAAATTCGTCTTGGTGTTTTGGCTGTGTTTGTTCATCCAAGAATGAAGGTAGATAGGGCCTATGGGTGGTTATGTTGTGTGTCTGCCCCTGTGGTGCACCTCCTCCATGGCTCTACCCTTCAGTATGATAATAGGGAACATGATCTTGCTGATGTTTATACCCTTCATGAGATCCACTAGCTTCTCTGTTGGCATAAGTTTCTGGACCCTTCCCTCTATGAGTCATCTACATCAGAAGCCGTGATATCATCTCCTGGCTGTCACTTACCTTTCTCAAGGTCTCTGTCATCTCGACCTGTCCCCTACGTGTGGCCTCCTGGTTTTCCTGCAGGTGATGTACAAGGCTGCTCTATGACACCTCTATGGAATGTTGTAACTCCCTAGCGATTCCTGCTAGCATTTGTGGCTCACTGTCCTCACCTGATCCTTCCATTTCGGCCTCTGCCTCACCTGTCTGTTTCCTTCTTCTGCCCATATAAATTCCACTGAACTTCTGCATGCGCTAATCCTCACAGGATGGGAAGATCAAAGCTCTAATACCACTGTAATGTTCCCAAGCCAATTTTTTCCATTGGAACACTAACTGCTCACTGTTTAATTGATGTGTGTGTGTTTGCTTGCAGGTTTACTTCTTGAGTTATGTCTTAGGGTTTATAGATTCAGTTACAAGCATAGATCTGAAGATATAACAGTTGAAATACAAGATATGACAAGCAATACCAGATATGGAACCAAACAACATAGATCTGACCTTTATTGATATAATAAGCAAGAACCTGATACAATAAGGATGTAGATCTGGAATAACATCAGATAGATCCAATAGATAAGATATGAGTTGCTACAAAATGCTCCCGATAAGATGTAAGCCTCCAAAGCTTGAATACAAGATGAAGACCAATACAAGAAGAACCAAGGTCAAGTCCAAACCCCCCTGGCTGAAGGTACGCCCTCCTGAATAGCTGTAAAGATCCAATATTTTGGCCTAGCTATTGGAAGCCTCCAAATGGCACCAAACTCTGCAGAATGATAGATCAGGGCAAGTAGGGACCCCTCCTGAAGTCTCAAGCCGAAATGTCCAAGTCTGCTACTTCAAATGTTGAATCCTCAAGTAAAACAACGCCCTCCTGAATACTGTCAAACCCTAATATTTCGGCTCTGTTGAAGGAGGCCTTCAATCACTGTGAAACTCTCCAAGATGATAGATCAGTCCATGGGAAACCTCCTAGTGAAGTCTCAAGGAGAGATTTGAAGTTTTACTCCTCCAAACTGACTAGATCTGAATCTTAATAGCACCCTCCTTCTCTCCAAGTCGTGCCAATGCTCTAGGAAATCATCTGGCAAGAATAGCTCTTTCAAAATACACTAGAACTGATGATCAAGGTCCTGCAAGAAAAACCTAAGTGCTAGAATGTCCCAAAGCCCTGCCAATATCTTGGATCGAACTTCCTTCAAAGAATGTTGCTCCCTCCTGTTGAAAACCCTCAAGGGTACAACCTGTAGCTATCTTGGATGAGTGACGATACCTGTAGCTGCTGTAGAATGGTGTGGGTGGAGTATTTCATCCCCGAGACCAAGCTTGGAACAAGATAGGTGGAATCTTTCGCCACCAAATTGTCCTCTAGGGTTTGTATTCTCAAAACCCTCAAAATTGTGTGCTCAAGAGCCCAAAAGCAATTTGCAATAATAATCCAAGATGAGTGAGAGGTACGCCCTTGCCTTTCCTTTATACCTCCATTCTATTTCTCTGTTGAGTTAGTTAACCTCTAGGGTTAACTCCTAACTCAACCTCAAGTGTTCTAATTCTTCATTGAGTTACTGTTTACCTTTTCAAGTCAACTTAATATTATAACCTTTGAGTCTAGTTGACTTTTCCCCTTGCTGCATGAGACTATAGTCTAGTGGGGATGACTAGACTACTAAGTCTCTCCAATCCTCTTCATCAAGAGGTGGGGGACATTACAGGATCCTTACTCCCACTTACAACAACTACAGATAGGATGATCTAAAAATGAAGAAGACTTGAAAAACTTGAAAACTTATTGCAAGTGAATGTTATGTGTTTAAAGCAAAAGGATCAGTTTGCAACACATAAAATAAAGGATTACTTATGCAAATTACACATAGACAACAGCATAATCAATGAATATAAACACATAAGCACAACAATTGATAAAGGAGTTCACCCCTCTTATGGGCTACATCTCCTGGTCCAGCTTCCAATGGATCATTATTATTAATTGCTCAAAAAGTACTCAAAAACATGTCTTACAATGCTCAAACTAACAAACCGACTACTCCAATGGCTTCCCAGCGTCCCAAAACCCCTGTCTGGACTTTTTCGGCACCTCAATCGGTCGAAAAATGAAGAAGTTAGGCCTCCTGGAAGTCTCCCTCTTCAAGCTTGCTGTCTCTGGTTCTACAATTCGCACCCCCCTTCATTGAACCTGGCTCACACACTCATTTAAGCGCAAAAACCCAGCACCGGGCGCAACCGCGCCAACGGTGCAAATCGTAGGACGGTTAAGGGTGCGCCAGCCCCTAACCGCCTCGACACCTGGGCGTATGGCCATGTGACCTCGCGCGTTGATAAAAGGTGGTTAATCCGTTATTGAACCGTGTAACCCCCGTGCTCCCAGTTGGTCACATGTAATGGCATATAACGGTGGTTCATAGTACTATTCCCGCGCTAACGGTCGGGTGTTCAAACCATGTATATGTGTGGCATGGGCGTATGTGGTACAAAGGACCGCGGGCCGGGGCTAAGCCCAGGACCGCGGGCCGAGGCTAAGCCCCGGCCCGACCCCCGCCATAGGTTACATAAAGTGAATTCAAATATATTAGAACATGTATATATAACAAGAAATAACCCATGGCCCAATGGTCGGGTGGTCGTGCGAAGGCGCTAGCTGTGGGGGAGGTCCGGGGGTCGAACCCCGCGGACTCCCAATTCATTTTATATATGAAACCAATGACCAAATAATGAGTGACACGTGGCACCTCCAGATTGGGCCACGTGTCCTCATACCATTTGCCAGCTACAGGACACGTGTCGCTCCTGGATTCGTCAACAATCAACCCATCAACAACTGCCACGTCATCATCGTACGGTCTGTACGGCCCTGCCACGTCAGACCGTACAGACTGTACGGACAAGTACAATCAGCATCTAAAATTTTTGCCTGTTTGCCTTGACGAACAGATCGCGATATATTCTTCATACAGCGTCCATTTGACAAAGTAAATATACTGCTGGAATCAGGAAGACGAGACGGACGGAATGGCACTGTTTTCGTCGCATTCTGAGCACTTTGAAAATTGAGCAAAATTTGATCCCCTGATCACACCTCCCCATTGGGAAGCTTTTGGACCTCCAAAAGACTATCTCAGTCTATGTGAAGATG
>ML832776.1:0-48116 GCA_009831015.1 Picea engelmannii
CGCAGCTATGGGACAGCCTAGCGGTTCTATATGAATTGGTGTTCGGCATTCGTCAAAGCGTGGACGACCTCAATTTCCGCCTTCAGGAAGCGGACGATAAGATTGACCTCTTCCTCAGTACTCTCGCCTCCCTGCAAGACTCCTTGTCCCCGCGACAGCCAGAGGAATCACCAGTCCAGGATCCGAGAGCTCCCCAGGAAGATTCAGCTATGTGCGCACCGATGGAAACAGACAAAGGCGCAACCTTTGGCAGTAGAGCGGCTAACACAGTGGCAGAAGGGGGAGGAGACATGATTTGGGCCGACCAGATCGCCTCCATAGAGGAGGACCCACTGACAGACGACATCCAGACCATGCGGCCCGAATACTCTCCGTATGTCTAGTTTTCAAATCAAGCTTGCAGATGACTGTTTATTTTGTCAATTTCATGTTAGTTTTTGTTAAGAATGAAGGCCCAAGTAGTATAAACTCTATAGGCTTTAGAATAATGGAACAGTTTGATACTTATGAGCTCAGGGACTGGTTTCCCCTCTGTTGGGGCAGTCCCCAATCTCATTATGCTTATCATGTACTTTGTCTTGCTTCCTGGCTCATGAGAGCTTTCTAATATAAGATACTATACTTACTTACAAAAAAAAAAAAAAGCTAGCCGATTCTTTTAATTAACTTAACTAATGAGTTGGTTCAACTACTTCAACCAATTCTAATTTGTTAAAAGAAAAAGGAAAGGGAGAAACAAAGGAGGATAGAAGCAAAAACATGCTAAGGTTTTCTCTTTGAGTTATGTTGAGATAGTTCAATTTTCATTCATTCATTTATTCATCACAGCTTAATTCTCTTTTGTGATTGCAGGGTCTTATTGTAGAAAACAATATTCAACACTGAATCAAATCATCCAGACACTTGTTTTTCAGAGGTGTTGATCTATCTTTGATAGTCTGTGTAGACTTGTTTGTTGGTGAATTAATTTTCATGACTGATAAAGGCTATTGTGCAGAGTCGAGTGGGCAACAATCTGTGGCAAGTTGATCCATCTTTTAGAGTTCAGTTTTGGTTTTCTGTCAGAGGTCCTTTTGTATGTTCCATTAGGGATGTCTAAGTTTGACTTTGGTCCAAGATTTCTGTATGAAATTTTGTAAAGAAAATGACTCTTTGGTGAATTGGAATGAAATAAAGGATTGCTTTATGTCTCAACTGTCTTGATTATCATCTTGGTGTCTTTAATTTTGTTCTTACATTTATTTTAGCAACTATTATATTCATAAAATCACATAAAAAGTGAATTTCCAGCAAGCTTTTTGTTGATAAAATACTAGCCTAAGCACTCGTAATTAATACTTGTGAGTTACGATGTTATTTTTGTTGGCTATAAACATAGGGTGATATTCCCATCTACTTTGCTTTAGCAAAGTAAACTTTGAAAATGCTTGAGTAAGATCATTTCATATCTTCTCCTCAACATTTATTTGGCGACCATACTGGGGAGATCTTCGATATCTCTCCGGTTAATTTTTATATTCGATTTTCATCGATACATCTTCTTTTCTAAATTTGATTCTTTGAATGTTTTGCTATTGATGACTGTTCATGTTGCAAGGCAACCCAATATCGAGCCTGGTCTTCAAGACCAGACCAACATTGCTTTGAAACTGTTTAACACCATTCTAGACACTGCCAATACCTGTGCCGAACTTAACCATTCTTGGGTAGCAATTGAACGAGATATTAGTGCTCAAGACTAGTTGGAGGCTAGACATAGACAACCTAGAAATCTAAAGTAAACTTTTGTTTCTTCAAGCCTTGGCCTTTCCTTCATGTCTTTAGAATCTCGTGTTTCTAGAAGAAGAAGGGGCTTGTCACTTGAAATCAATCCTATTGCTGAAATAGGAAGAAGAAACATAGTGTTATCTGTCCAACAAAGTGCTCTAAGGAGGACTTTATCTGATTCATCCAACTCGTCTTTCTTTCCCTCATCTATCATCCAAAAGATGGCATCTAGTGGTGGCTTTGGTGGCACTGGAAATGCTTCATCTTCTCAATCTTCATCGTCATCAACAATTGGTAGCTTATATAGCCACCATATCCATGTCCACTCTACTACAAACCCCGCCAAAGTCATTAAAAAGTATTGGCTTTTTCACTTCGAAGAAGATGCCACAACCACACCGTGGCATGTGTCCGCTCCTCTTAACCTAGCACATGCTACTCACCCACTTCCGAAATTTAAAGAGCATTTGCCTAAGTTTTCGGGGAATAACACTGTCAGTACAAATGAACACCTAGTGGAATTTTCAAATGCTTGTCATAACACATGGGCTAATGACAATGACACTTGCATGCACTTTTTCATCAATTCCTTGGAAGGAAAGGTTTCGACCTATTTCTTTGACCTTCCTCCTAAAATCCTATCTACTTGGGAGGATTTGATCTATTGGTTCCGATCCACTTATGGGAAATCCAAAAGCCCTGCCAAGAAGTTAAGGGAATACAATAACGTAACTTATAAAGATGGTGAGACCATCAGGTCTTTCAACTTGCGTTTCACCAAGTTGTACATTCAAATACCTGAACTTATCCTCCCTTAGAACTAAGCCACTTTCATGCATTACTACAATGCATTGTCTTCTCCCTATTGTCATAGGCTTGAAGAAAAGGCCATCGATAATCTTGGTTCCGCTCTGCATACTTGCTTAGAGTATGAAGAATATCTTGAAAGAACTGGTCTTCCCTAGGGAGAATCAGTTATACAGACAGACATGTCCGCTCTCTTACAACCAGTACAAGATATGAACAACCATATGATAGCATTTGAGCGGAAGGGTACCATCTCCCCTCTCACCCTTGGAGCCTCATCATCTTCTGCACCCCCCTTTAGAAATCCAGTTGAAAATAATTTTCATCCTAAGGCTATCCTGCCTCAGAGTTGGTGTAACTTTTGTGAGGAACACCACGAAGAAACCACATGTGAGGTAAAGAAGAGTGCCAAAGATAAGATCTTTGGTAAGATACCAGAAGCTACTATCGATGTCCTAGAATTTGCGGAGCCAGAGGATGTCATGGTTATCAATACTAGAAACAAAGCCTATGCTCCCAAGGGAAAATTTGATCCTCCTCGTAGTTCTTATAGCCTGAGCTCATCCTCAACCGTTGTTGCACCCCAGGTTCCTAAAATTATTGAGAGTCAAGGAATCACTCCCCCTCCTCCCTCTTCCAAATACAATATCTTGAATCAATTGGCCAACATCAAAGGAGATGTAACCCTCCTAGACATGGTTGTTGTCCCTAAACAACAGATGCATCTGAAACAATTCATGGAAGGAAAAGCTTTCGTTGTAGCCAATCTTTCCGAAGAGTTAGACGAAGAGGATTCTTCTGTAAATAAAGTAGGTGTACATAACTTTAGATACCCTGTAAAAAAAACCCTTTTTGTATTTCTGTAAAGATCATGGATAATGTTGCCCATTGTTGCCTCATTGATGGTGGTTCGAGCCCAAGTGTGATGTCGAATATTATTATGGAAGAGATAGACTTGTCATGTACAAACAAAAATGCCAGAAGCATGCTCTCCTATAATAGTCTACAACAAACAACCATAGGTGAGATTAAAGATGTAACCTTGGTTTTATGTGCTCATCCTTAGATAAGGACAATCCTTAGTATTCAAGTGATTGATATGCGTGTGAGAAATTATTTAATTATCTCGGGGAGAGATTGGAAATCCCTAACAGGTGGATACCTCTCACTTGATGGGACACATTTATCTATCTCACAATGGTAAGAATATTATAGTCCTTAGATAAGGAAGAATTTCACCCTACATAGAGAGTGTTCCACAATCTAGCGTAAACTATTTCGAAGAAGACGTAGGAGTGTATTCCATCTTTGCTGAAGAGGATAATATTTCTCTAGAAGGAATTGATTCAGATGATGAATTGTGGTGTATGAAATTTGATGGTTCACACTCTAACGAAGGTAACGGGGCTGGTATTATCTTGGTTTCCCCTGCAGGAAAAATTCATAATCTGTCATACATGTTGGAGTTTACTTGTTCAATAATACCGCTGAATCCGAAGCTTTGTTGTTAGGCATTGAGAACTCCCTTAATCTTGGTTGTGGTCACCTTTCAGTTTTCGGAAATTATGAGCTTGTTGTGAACCTGATACGTAAGACATGCTCTCCTAGCGACAAGTTGATGGAACAATACTCCCAAACTGTTTGGGCACTTGTCTTGAACCTTCTATCTTTCAACATCACTCATGTTAATAAGGAGTTGAATTCAATAGTTGATCGGTTAGATGTCTTTGCAACCTATCCTACTCAAAAACTCTTGCTTCCCTGGCCTGATTATGCTTTCCAATCTCTGCATCGTCCATACATTTATGAAAATGAAGGATTCTGGAAGGCCATCTCTAATGATGAGAGCATTCGTGCTGTCATTCCAAATGAACCTCTCGAGTCCGAGGAGATTATATCTGTAGAAAATAATAAGATTCTTGAGGGCTTGAATCCTCTTGAGAGTTAGTTTTCTTTGAGTGTTGTAGGAAATAAATAAAAACAAAAAGAAGAGGAGTTACGGAAGAAGGTGATTGAAACCATCCTCCTGAACATTAGGACATTTGAACCTTCAACCAATGTTAAAATAAAGGTGAAATGTTCTGGTAAAGAAGAGATGAGGTCCACCAGACCAGTTGGTAAATCTCAAAAGGTTTTTGCTTGGTCTTATGAGGATCTTCATGGTTTTTGTCTTGGTCTTGTTCAACATATTATGAAATTGGCTAGGTAAAAACAAGAATTTGTTAACTCTGCACCAGAAGCACCCTTTCGAAGGGATTTGAGAGATTTCTTAAGGTCTAAAATGTTTTTTTTCATCCCACCCTGAATGGGTCTCAATTTGGAAATCAACCTCGGGGACCACTGGTAATATCGGAACTTGTATTAGTCTTCAAACTTTCAGGAAAGCGATTATGAGAAACCCCTTTTACCCTCTCAATATTGAAATGTTTTTGCAACAGGTTGTAGAGTCACAGTTAAGACCCTTACTTGATAGTCTGTTTGGTTACAAGAGAATCAACGTAAAAGGGGGAAATGTTCACAAAACCACTTTCATTACTAATTGCGATACCATGCCTCACAAATGCCATCTTTTTAGCTTGCTTAATACATGTACTGCTTTAAAAAAAACTATGCACATGACTCTCGATGAATTGGTCAGTCAAGGGAATGATGATTGCATCAAATTTCCAGGTGATCGATCCTTTCCAAATTGCTTTTGTCTTGGATACTAATTCTTATATCTCAAAAGATTTACAGGAGCAATTGTTTCCCTACAACACTAGCAACCCTCGCTTGAAATATTGCGAGGAACCAACATGAAAAGTTCTAATGCTGTCTGGATTTTGCTGTATGCTAGTATCCTAGCTATGCTTTCAATTTTTGTGCTTCTTTTCTATGCTTATAGTACCTTGATTTCTGCCTTCTAAGTTAAGTTTTCTTTCCTTACCATTTTTCAAATTGAGTCTTTCACTGTTGCTGTTTTAATTTTTGCATTATTACTTCTGTTGCGATTTTTGTCTTTATCATCTTTTAGTGTTTGGTCAAGATAGAATGTTGGATCAATTCTTCCAGAGTGACACTCCTGCAAAGCATTATTAGTCGATAACAATCAATCCTACACAGTTGTTATGATCTCTCCTCTGAAGGACCCTTGAAATTGTTATATATTTTCACTGTTGTCTTGTAAAGAAATTGGTTATTTCCTGCTTCTTCTTTCCATTTCTTCATCCATTGAGAAATAAAAGAGCAGAACCATCAATTTTTCTCCGTGAGATAATAGCCGATTCAGGATGAATAATTGTGCATACAGGAGTAAACCCCCTCATACTTAACATTTTTCATAAGTTATTCCCAAATTCCTGGTCATTTTTCCATTAAATTCGCTCACTTCCCCCTGTTGCATAATTGTTCTGGTTACGTCTTCTAAAATTATTGTTCTTGGTTTGTGAAACCATGAGTTATGAGTTCTAAATTTGTTGGAAACAAATTTTTCTGTGGAGTCGCTAGTTTGTTGATGATTAAAAATTGTCAACGAAGTTTTGCCCGCAAAGTATTTCTAAAGCCTATTATTATAATAACTAAATAATGCTAGTAGGTGGGACCCCTTGAACTATTGGAGATCAGATCTGTTCATTTTGATGTTGAAATAATGTGCGACATGACTCACATGGTTGATGAAGATATTGTTGTTATTGATTATGAATTGAGCTTATGAAGTGTTGATTCCTTATGTTACCACCGCATATGCTATTCATTAATATCATTGATGTCTGTTCTGATCACACTTGCATAACAAACATGTCAATAAAATTACATGAAGGGTAGTTTTGAGAGAGGCAAAATATTAGAACAAATGCAAGGGAAGGGGACCTAGTTTTGCAATATCACATGTGAATAACTTAAAGGAAGTGAGAAACAACTGCAAGAGGAAGATTTTAAAGCTATCCTAACTATACTGCATGCATGAAAATACTTGTTGATTATTGTTAAGCCCTAGCTAGCAAGTAAATGGTTATGAAATTGTGATTGGATTACATGTTTAATATGCATATGGTGTGAAATGTTGGTGGCGCACTTGGCAAGGTGATAGTATTAATGGTTATGCAATGGTGAATTGAATTATGTGGCCAATCCACATATGGTGTATTTGGATAGATTGAACATTGGTGGCTCATTTGACAAGGTGGTGAACGTTAATGGTTATGCAATTTTGTTTGAGTTATATATTAAGAAATTGGATATATGATATGGAAAGCGCATTTGGCAAGTAACCTATGCATATTCCAACGCAGAGTTAAATTAATGGTGTTAATTGGAAGCTGGGTGGCATGTGATGGTGAGTAAATGAATTGTGGGTGGAGGCGACGTGCATTTACTGCACATTGCCTCTACCCCTCTTGTTCGCCGCCACCCTAATCGGGCTATTGTTTGATATTGCTACTGTGGTTATGATCCAAAATTTTAGCAGGGGAGAACCACTTGACCAACTCTCATTTTAAGGAATTCGATTACAGGTATGTCATATTTTGGCCATTTGTGATTCTGCTCTGGTTATGAAATGATTACTAGCTCAGGTGTATGGGTTTGTGTTTTCCTAAGTGTTGCAAATGTGTGAAATTCGGGTTCTTGGAATGAAGAGTGGATGATTCTTCCTATAACATTTTTGAGTTCGTCGACATTATTGGTATTCCTAGGTAATAGCTCTTTGTTATCACTGTTGTTTGGTTGGAGGGTTTTTGTTTAGTACTGGGTGAATAGCTATCTTCATGCATTGTCACTAAATCCAGTCTCTGGCTTTCATGGGTTTAGTGGTCGGATGTTTTATGTGTCGGTGTGATTTGTTCACTTCAGCATTGGTTGATTGCACCACCAGGGATCACAAAATGAGGGTCATGTTCTTCCCCGGCCCTGTCTTCACTTCTGTGCTGTGATTGTTGATTGAAGAGCATGAGAGTTATACCATGTCTGCGTTAAATAACCTTTTCCAAACCAAACTAGAGCCCTACCTTTCAGTTATGGCCCTTGTCATGGATTTGTGCCTAACCATGAATGAGTTGTGGTTCGTCCTATATACACCGTGGCCTTGGAGGTTTTTCCATTACAAAGAGTGGCTTTGCTCTCCCCGTGTTGACTACGGAACAACCTTGTCCCTCCACTCTGGAAATTATTAAAGAAGACCATCTTGGCCTGTCGTTACGATTCAGTTTTTGATTGGATGGTTGTATAATTGTCGATGATTTTGAGAACATGCTCACCCATTTGGTCGTATGACAGTCATGTTGGTTCGTATATAGTCACTGGCTCAGTTATAATAGTGGTAAACCCTAAATTACCAGTTACACTTTCAAAGCACACAGTTACACTCCTTATGTCGATAGCTCAGTGTTGTTAATGGAAAGGGCCTCTGCCCCGATTCGATGGGATGTGTGGGTATGCGTCATTGCTACAACTTGTTAGGTTGTTGATTTTTTTAAAACAGTGACGAGTTGTTTGGTAGATACACAGTCACTGGTTTTTGCATTGATGATTATTTGAATGTTTAAGCTAGCATTGGTGAAAATGCTTGACGTTGCCTCATGTCGCGTTGTGTGTTTGCAAAACAGATAATGGTCGTGGTAACTGTGGGTTTCTCTTGGGGTTGAACAATTATTGAACTAGATGACTTTGGGAACTATATCCTTATGATTGTTTGATTGTTTAAGCCTGAAATTGCACAGCATAATTGATCATAGTTGGGCTAAATCGAAGTAATATTATGTTGGGTTGATGACCCAACAAGGAATTGAACTATTGTCGTGACTGTGTGTTTGGTTTGGTAAAATGGAAACATTGCATCGTGTTTTTTGGGTGGCTCTGCACTGTGTATAGTATGGATAGCTTGGGTTTCACAGAGTTTTAATCATGCTTATCGATCATTTGTTATGAAGGGCATGTTGTCGAGGCTTTTTCATGTCGGTTAGATGGCCCGGCTCCTTAAGCCACATTGAATTGTTTTTTTTTTATAGTGGCAAAGTTACATTGCCTGGGCGAATTACCCTGTGCATAAGTTGGGTCTAAATGGTGACTGCGGGTTGTATGTTTAATTGTCAATTCGATGTGGCATTTCAGTCTTGATTATTTTGGTTACTGTCATATATGTTGAACGAATGACATTGCATTTAAATGATGGGCCAGATTGTAGAGACAGTGACTTCATTGTTAATTTGAAAACATGACTTTTGAGTATTATGGTGGATTGAAGAAATGCATGGGAAGTGGTTGATTTTGATATTTACAGATTGAAAATGGGTAATGTTTGTATATTATTATAAAATGCAGAGTATGTGGATGAAGGGAACAACACCTCTTACAAATTGTGTGGAATACATATTGTCTTGTGATGGCACTGTGTTGATATTTGATTATGAACAATGAACTAGTTAAATACACATAAATTATTGTTTAGTCAAGTGATTGATGGTTGACGCATCTCCTTTCGCAGAATGTTTTATGGATCACTTAATTAATTGCATGAACAATAATCGTCCGTCTTCCCTTCCATTATTTGACTTTCCGCTAATTACAAACCCCGTCACCTCCCATGTTCATTTTTCACTCTTTGTTCTGAGATTGATTACAGTCAAGAGAAATTTTGTGTTAAAGTGGATGAAAGTTTCAGTGTATTGTATGGATTGTAGTGAGTTTTTTTTGGTTTTCTTTACAATTGATTGTTGTTTTCATTGAGCAGTGACCATGTTTTCTCTGCTTTCATTATGTCTTATTTTCACTCAATACAAACCCCTACATATCCTAGAACCGTTTTCACCCCCCTGCTCATTGATTAACAGTAAAACAATTTGTATGGATCAGATTGCATGAGTCTGATACATTCTGAGCCAAATCTATTTCATATTTTTAAGAGTTGTCATGTAAGATTATTTAAAATACTATTTTCTAATCGATCATGCATGTAGGATGTGTTTTTTCAGTCGAGGAAGCCATGGCCGAGGAAACAAAAGTAGATGTAACTGAAACTGAGGCCCAAGAAGGCCCAAGTTCTCCATACATTTTGACGTAAATGCTTGAGTAAGATCATTGCATATCTTCTCCGAAACAATCCTCTCCTTTTTGCCTCGAGAATCCAAGGCAGGATCCAGGCATTAATTGAAGACAAGCTGGAAGAGCCTAATCATGCTTTCGCACAAGCTAGAGATAAGGTCGCCATTAATAGGCTGACGAAAAAATGGATTTGCATCCGATTCAGAGCATAATTGCCATCATTGTAATTTGGCCTTTCAATAAGCCTTAGGGATGGTGAGTTGACACCATTTGTTAGCTTGTGAGGGAAGCTCACAGAACCCCTCTTGTATAAATCTTTGTATTGTAGGAAAAGTAGGGTTGGTTGAGTTAGGCAGTTGGGTGGCGAACCGTTAGGCAATTTCAGATATCAAGAAGAGATACAGAGAGCTGAGACTTAGTTGTAGCTATGACTCCACCATTATAAATTGGCATTCCATCATTAATAGAAAATGATAGTTTTTCCTATTTTATCTTTCTGTGTAATGGATGTTGTGTTGTGAATGTCTTTTATATGTTTGTGAATTGTAGATGGATGTTAGAAATCGTCTGCAGGGATAGAGATACAATTTTCTATCCGCGAGTGTGTTAAGTTTAGTTTGGTTCTCTAGGCTAAGTGAAAGGAGTGCATGACAGAGCTGGAAAACTTTGTAAGCCAACGCAAGGAGTGAGGGTTTGAACTCAGTAGAGTCAGAAGAGAAGCTGCCACGCAGGCACGCCAAATTTACTTACAGGCTAAGGGAAAAATTTCAAGGTGGCCCTTGAAAATAAATACTGTGTGGAGAGAGACACAACACAGAGTTACTGAACACTCTGGAATGCTCTACCAGGAGGGAATTGAGCGTATGTAGGAATACCCAGGAGCTACACGGTTGAGGGTATGAAAGAATCCCAGAATTGCTGAACATTCTGGTGAAGGAAGGCTTTGCAAGAAGTGCACCGACAAAGGAAAGGAGATGCCTTAAAAATTTCCATAAGGCCAAGGGACAAGTCATCGAAGAAATGAGCCAGTGCAAGGAGTGCACCTAAGGTATCGAGAGTTCACCTTATAAGCTCAGAAGGAAGGGTGAGAAACTGCTAGGAGGGCACGAGAAGCTCGCAGAAGAACTTGGAACCTTGAAGGTTTTCAAGCCGAGCAAAGTCACAAAAGGAAGTCTGTGTAGAACTCTGCAAAGAGTGCAGAAAGGAGTTTTGAGAATAGTCTAAGTCTCGAAAGGGAAATTGTGCTAAGTGCACAAAGGATTCGAGGACTTGCTGAAGTCCTGAAGACGGAGAAATTACCCATCGTCAAGGAGGAGACAGGTGGCAGAAGTACGAGAGGTTCGGGAAAAATAACTTCATAAAGTTTGTCGAGAGTAGAAAAGGATCTTCGCAAATTCATGAAGAGCGATATTAATCCAGGCCATTTGATTTGGAAGGACGCGTAGCAAAGGATCAACACATCGCTGATTAGTAAGTTGGAAAAGTAGATTCGAGGGGAGACAGGACTCGTGAAACACGATCTCGCGATTCGATCCTAGCCGTTGATCGCGAAAAAAACGAGGACCGTACATCTGGTCCCAAAGCATTCACCGTTTCAGAAATAGAAAAAGGGAGGAAGTAGTTTGCGAAAGTCTCTAAGTATGAGATCACGAAGGGAGTTGACCCACGATCGCAGTACGTGGTCATATCTAGGAGGATCTTAGCAGCGAGAGCTAAGGAATTCGGCGCAAGAGTTGAAAAGTGCTAAAGAAAGGGTCCACATGTACCACATCGTGGGTGCCAAGGAATAGAAGGGGACCTGTGTCAAGTTGAAATCGGTTCCATCAGGAGCCTGACGAGTCATTCAACTCGACGACTTAAACGACCCTAGATCGGAAGGTCGTGCCAGCCTCGAAGGATGAAAATGAGAGGGGGGAGGTTAGCGCCAATTGTGTTGCCACATCACCATATTGACATCAACATGACATCATTCTATCAATTGTATGACCTTTACGAACATTCCATGTGGCATCCTGTGGTCTTGCCACGTGGCACCCCTGCTTTGACTTTCGACCTGTTTGACCACAACTTTGATCGATGATACATTCTTCATACAAAATTTGTTTGAGGCAATTTTTGTGTCTTTGGAAAGCTATCATCAAGCTCTACACAATGAATTTGTTTTAAAGAGAATTTGAGAAAATCAATTTTTTAGCATTCTGGATTCTTTTAGATTTTTTTTAGCATCCTGGATCCTCCTGGATCACACTTCCCCACTGAAGAACTTTTGGACCTCCAAAAGTATGGATTATTCATAAGTGAAGTAAGGATATTGTCACCTCACTAGTCCAATATCATCCATCTTTCCTACTTGGATAACAAGCACTTGATTCATCACAATAATAACTAAAACTGAAACAACACCGCTGACCAAGTTAAGCATTCCCCTAAGTTGACAAACTTCGTCATTCATTGTTGCAGTAGCTAACCATATTGCATCGATTAATAATAAATTGAACAACAAAATTGAATATACTGTAAAATTCCCAACCAGATCTGATCGGAACAATGAGATTTAATGTGTTTTCTGGTTGTGGTATTTCGTCAAACACTTAGTAGATTTGTCTTCTTGAGTTGAGCTAGGGTATAATATTATGGTTGGAATGTGTGTTTTCAACAATTAATTGATGTAGATATTTAAATGATATATAATTAACAAGAGGCAAGACAAATAGCATAAGAAATAGCTACAAATACCTCAGATCTGATTTTTATTCAACATAATTGACCTTATACAAAATGGAGCAGATCTGGAATGCATATAATAAAATAGAGTGGGTGGTTGATGATGCCTTCATGATACAAGATAAAGATGAAGATATAGGCTTCTAAAAGCCTTCCCAAGATGAACACCAAGTAACGTTGGAACCCAATTGATACCCTCTATTGTATGTGATGTCCTATCTCTCACAATGCGCACTTTCTGGCTGGAGTGGTCCAAGGAAAGTATGACCCCCTCTATGATGGCCTCAAACCTCAACAATACTCCATGGGAAAATATATTGGGTGATGGAAAGAAGGTATGAGCAATATTTGAGCAGTAGCTCAACCGAAAGAACCCCAAACGACAATACCTCTAAGAACAAATGTGCCCTCCTAGTTGAAAATAGACCAGTAATTCGACCTCTAAGAATATGGTTGCCAATCCTCTACAAGAAACTTACAAAAGGTAGATCGGGGGTTAGGAAACCCCAATTCCAAAGCTCCAGTCTATTGGGAAAAGTATTTCCCTCCAAAACATGAAATCTCTAAGGGACAATGTGCCCTCCTCAACTGGAAATGCACCCCACTGGTAGAAGAAATGAATGGCCCGATGAATACCCTCAAACACATATGCAAAAAGGTTCCCTGGTGATAACTATCATCTCTGAAGTGAGATCTATCCTAGATCCAGTGTCTACAACAGTCCACGAATTCCTCTGCCAAGAACAATGCACCCTAGCTCTGCAGAAACCCTCCAACTATAGCAAAAATTTGCAAGATAGATAGAACGTCTCCCCCTATGAAATCCAATGAAGAACCTGTATGATCCTTCCACTAACTTGACTAGGGTGGATCTCTCACCACCAAAACCAAGCTTGATTATCTAGGATGGGTCTCTCACCACCGAAACCAATCCAACTAGGGTGTACTCCAAACCCCCAAAGGCTCTAAGAGCTCTCCAAGCCAAGAGGCTGAATGCAAAATAGTCAATCAACATAATGAGAAAATAGAGGCCCCTATCTCTCCTTTATACCTCCCCTGTTCACCTTTTCTCTCCAAGTGGCTTTTTCTTTATTTTATTATTCCTTGATTAAATCACTTAATTAATTAATTAACCATTTTAACTCTAAAAAGTGATTTATCCATCCTTATGGCTTCTCTGGCGACTGAAAGTCACTTCTCATCATCTTATCCTATAGTTCTCTTCCTCCGATTCTGATGAGCTATTACACTAAGAGGTTTCTCCAAGTAATATGCCCATTATGACCTTCTCAGTGAATTTAATTAAAATATGACCCATAATAACTCAAAATTACGAAAATCGTCGAAATGCAACGGAACCAAAGCCAAGCTGTGTGGATTGGATCCTGATGATGAAATATGATGAACGATGTAATTCGGGCCCAATAAAACCCCTCAATATCTCTTGAACTCGTTGTCACCCCTATCTGGCTACTCCGTCAGGCATAACCCTATGTAATGTAATAATGTCCCAAAATGGGGACATTATAGTCCTCCCTACCGAAATATTGCTTGTCCTCAAGCAATAAGTGAATCCAACTACATATCATACTGAGGTCCTATATACACCTGTGTGACACAAGGTAGAATCCCCTCAAGATGTGGCCTCTCCAAGTGCTCACCACGCATGACACCCACATGCTCCCGATGAGTAGAATGATCAATAGCCAAAGAATCTTAGTCAACTCCTTGAGCAACCACTATACTTGAAACTCAACTCCATTTAACATTGAAGTACCAAGTACATCCCATATCAAAATGTGAACTGCAATGCCTCGTGAAAATGTAACATATTAATACCACGAGTCTCCTACAAATAACACATGGTCTCAACCCAAAATGAGTTTGTCCTCCAAGACCGTACCAACCCCAACATGACCTCCACCGACTGAACATATTGTTGCCATAGTGAGGTACTACAATACCTCAACGAATCACCAACAAGTGACATGCTCCCCCAATACTTAAGCTCACCGGAAAGTCAAAGTGACTTCCCCATGCAAATATCTACTCGTCTCCATCAGTCAATGAAATTCCCAGCCCTGTAATCCTAGGGTCCTGTGCTAGTCTGTGACAGGGACCATCATGTTGACACTACACTACTATGATCATGTCTGTCTGCTCAAAGCGTACATAATGGATCCTGCACTCATAGATCCTCATAAGATGAAGCAAACTACTTATCAAATGGACTCCCAAATCCCATGTCAAATTTGGAAGTCCATCACTTCCAATCCCCACTAAATGTTGATGTGCCCTACTGGTAACTGTCAAAATCCCTCCATCCTCATCCCAATGAGAACCTGAATATGTATCAACCTTTGAGATATCCTCTATCCCATGGCCTAAGATACTCTCCATCACGCCCAAGGCCTCAATTGTTCATCTCTGATGATCCACCCCTATCCCGTTGTATGCAATAAAGACACTCATGTCAGGTGGTCTTAGCATACCAACTCTCCATGCCCCCTGTCACTATCTATCTTCCCCTGTGTTGTTGTCAATGATGAAGGTATCGAGAAAGGCTATCATAAATATCTACAACCAACTGTAGGACTGTAAAGTATCATATGCTTTGGTCAATCCCAAGGACTTGACCAAAAGCTCGTCCACTTGCACCCATGGTAAATAATCACCTGTACTCATCACTGAACACCAACCATCGGGTACAACAGTAGGTATCTCCACAATATACGAGTAAATCACTCTCCATCCATCATCACTATTGCTGCTACTATGAAGGTGATCTCCCAGATCTGTATACTGTTGCAAGGGAGAGGAATCTCCATGCTCTACGAAGTACATCTCCTCCCTGTAATCAAGTGCGTCCTCCTAAATCCCACTATACACCTCTGTATGTCTTTGTGAACTAACACTCATCACTGTATTTCCCTGCATACTCATGTAATATCCTGTATACTCCTGCAACCTCATGGATTTTGGGTGTACTATTGGGTCAACCTCTATATGAAGGTCAGTCAATCCTGGAACACAAATGGAAGTGTCCTCATAACTATCACTAGCTCTGGAATTCCCATGAGCATATGTATGACCAATTGTCTCAAAACCCCTCGTGAAGAGTGGTCCCTGAGACCCATGGACATCCTCCTGTATCTCCTGATCATATCTCTCCATACTCATCAGTGATCCTGGTTACTCCTCATGCTCCTCCATCAACTGGTGCTCTACTGCTAAACCGCCAACATCCTCTAGCAATTTGGCTGAATGATATGTTAGAATCTCTATTGAGATAGATGTAGTGGATCTCTGACTAGTCTCCTCAAGGAGCTCCTCTAATTTGGACCTTGTTTCTTGAAGGGATGTCTGTGTGCCTTCCAAGAATCTCCATGTGCTCACCAACTCATGAGTGACTTGGTCCACCTCAACCTCCTACTCCCTCAGTGCCTTGTGATACATCTCGCCAACCTCCAATAGGTAATCCCTATCCATCAACAACTGCTGGTAGTCTGTCCTCATCACAATCACTCTCTCCTCGAGTGTATGGAATTCATCAATGGCAAGTCCCCCATCTGAACTATCTCGTGCCATCAAGGCCCTCCAACAATAATCTTCCACCAATGCGTGTGTGTCATCAATGCATCTAGTGGCTGCTATGATCATGTCCTCACTGACTCTCAACTATCATGTCAAGTGTCGTGACCCTTGATCACAATCCTCCTAAGGTGTTACCTCATGCCTCTCACTGCTAGTGTCAACAATGGAATCCCCAATAACACACTCCTCAAAAGATAAGGCATTTAACTGCCCATTGTCTACTGTGCTACTGAGTCCTTCTGTATGCAACTACACACCATCACCAACTGTTATCCCTATCTAAATCACATTGTAACCTGTATGAGCAGTTGTATCCTCCTGTGCACTCACTCTACTAATATCATCTCCACCTGAATCCCATACAGATGTGTCCAGACATGAGATATGGTCATCTCGAACACTAAGGAGTGCATCCTCATCACTGTAGACCGGTCTTGGAAGTGAGTATCCCATCAAACTCTCAGTCTCCATGACCTGATCTAACAACAGAATCTCCAATAGAGGTGGCTCACGCTCCTCATACTGATAGATATGTATCTCGTCAACTAGATCCAAGTCATGCCTCTCCTCCTGGATCTACAGATCCATATGTCCCTGGAGTACAATCCTCACGCAAGGCTCCTACACCATATCAGAAATTCCACTGATATCCTCATGTGATGTGGCTATCATAGGTGTTTGAGAAGATGAAAAATGTTTCACTGTCATCATAAAAAGCTCATCATCCTCCATACATGACTTCCCAGAAGCCATGTCTATACCCAAGGGTTTGTCATCCAACCACCTAATCTCATCATGTCCAAGTGCCAACACATATGAATCCTCACAAGTGTCATCACTATGCTAAAGTGTTGAAGTCTCAACACTGGCTGGTAGGGAAGATGAAGAACATGCACTATCATCCTATCCATCCAACTGTCCCTCAGATGCACAGGAGTCACTAGCCTCATTTGACTTCTCTAAATAGGCATTTTTGGTTGCATTCTCATGAACTTCCTCATCCTCACTGTCATAGTGTACCTCAATAATGTGCACCTTCCCCTTCTTGTCCCCTGATAGTTGGGGTTCATAAAACTCAGAATGTTTGATGGTGCAAAAATCCTTGAATGACATGTATGTATGAAATGTCGGACCAAGCTCCTAATAATCCCTCAAGCAATCTGTAAACTCCTCATTAGCTCCATTGATCCCTTTATTGTTTTGAAGGCTTTCCATAGCCTACCACAATTGTTGTCTCCCCTGTGCAAGCATATTACGAATATCCCTCATATTGTCCTCCATATCTGATCTAAAATTTCCTCCCTACTAGTGCATCTGGAGGTATAAGTGCAAGTTATCACCGCTGAATTTTAGTGGACATAATTCGACATAAATCCTCATTGATTTTCCCCATAGGCTGGCAGGAAAACCAACTCTGTTACCACTGTAAAATTCCCAACCAGATCTGATCAGAACAATGATATTTAATGTGTTTTTTGGTTGTGGTATTTCATGAAACACTTAGTAGATTTGTCTTCTTGAGTTGCGCTAGGGTTTAATATTGTGGTTGGAATGTGTGTTTGCAACAATTAATTGATGTAGATATTGCAATGACATATAATCAACAAGATGCAAGACAAATAGCATAACAAATAGGCACAAATACCTTAGATCTGATTTTTATTCATCATAGATAGCTGACCTTATACAAAATGGAGCAGATCTATAATGCATATAATAAAATAGAGTGGGTGGTTGATGATGCCTCCACGATACAATATGATCTAGGCTTCAAAAAGCCTTCCCAAGATGAACACCAAGTAACAATGTAACCCAATTGATACCCTCTACATAATGTGATGTCCTCTCTCTCACAATGCACACTTTCTAGCTAGAATGGTCCAAGGAAAGTACGACCCCCTCTTTGATGGCCTCAAACCTCAACAATACTTTGTGGGAAGATATATCGGGTTATGGAAAGAAGGTATGAGCAATATTTGAGTAGTAGCTCAACCGGAAGACCCCCAAATGACAATACCTCTAAGAACATATGCGCCCTCCTACTTGAAAATAGACCAATAATTCGGCCTCCAAGAATATGGTTGCCAATCCTCTGCAAGAATTCCCAATGCCAAAGTTCCAGTCTATTGGGAAAAGTATTTCCCTCCAGAACACAAAATCTCTAAGGGACAATGTGCCGTCCTCAACTGGAAATGCACCCCACTGGTAGAAGAAATGAATGACCTGATGAATACCCTCAAATACTGATGCAAAGAGGTGCCCTGGTGATAACTATCAACTATGAAGTGAGATCTCTCCTAGATCCGGTGTCTACAACACTCCACAAATTCCTCTGCCAAGAATAATGCACCCTAGCTTTGCAGAAACCCTCCAATTGTAGAAAAACTCTGCAAGATAGATAGAATGTCTCCCCCAATGAAGAACCTGTATGGTCCTTCCACTAAGTTGACTAGGGTGGATCTCTCACCACTAAAACCAAGCTTGATTATCTAGGGCGGTTCTCTCACCACTGAAACCAATCCAACTAGGGTTTACTCCAAACCCGCAAAGGCTCTAAGAGTTCTCCAAGCCAAGAGGCCAAATGCAAAATAGTCAATCAACATAATGAGAGAATAGAGGCCCCTATCTCTCCTTTATACCCTTCGTGTTCACCTTTTCTCTCTAAGTGACTTTTTCTTTATTTTATTATTCCTTGATTAAATCACTCAATTAATTAATTAACCATTTTAACTCTAAAAAGTGATTTATTCATCCTTATGGCTTCTCTGGCCATTGAAATTCACTTCTCATCATCTTATCTTGTAGTGCTCTTCCTCCTGATTCCAATCAGATATTACACTAAGAAGTTTCTCCAAGTAATGTGCCCATTATGACCTTCTTAGTGAATTTAATTAAAATATGACCCATAATAACTCAAAATTATAGAAATCGTCGAAATGCAATGGAACCAAAGCCAAGTTGTGCGGACTAGATCCTGATGATGAAATATGATGAACGATGCAAGTCGGGCCCAATAAAACCCCTCAATATCTCTTGAACTCACTGTCACCCCTATCTGGCTACTCTGTTAGGCATAACACTCTGTAATGTAATGATGTCCCAAAATCAGGACATTACATTTACATATGTAAAAGAGAATGAACCATCAACATATTTTCCCTTTTTAACAGGAACAATTTCAACCAAAGGACTTGCTCTGATTTCAACCATAGGCTGTAAATATGGATCCTGGATACTAGCATTAACTAGCATTTTCACGTGCCCTGTAGTGAAAACTATCAAATTAGTCTTCATCTAATGAGATCTCACAGTGAACTCAATCCCATGCTTGAAAATATGATACTTGTTCTATCCCCTGTAGAAAATGGCCTTCCTCTCATACAAGTATGGACTTCCCAAAACCATCCCACAAATGTCAAGTGGAACCACATCTAAATCTACCTCATCAATGAAAATGGATGTGATTGCAAACCATAAATTGCATTTATTAGTTACCTGTACTTGAGCATTATCACAAATCCATCCCAAAGGATACGGTCTCGGATGATGCCTAGTTTCCAATCCCAAATTTTGAACAAGTTGCTCTGAAATAATATTTACTTGCGATCCACTATCAACAAGTGTATCAATGTTAGTATGCTTTGAGATAACTCGTAAATGAAACATGTCATTTCTTTTCCTTCCATTAGGGATTACTTTAGACTTTGTAGAAGAAGTATGCAAACTGAAACTTGCAACAAAATATTTACCTTTCATGCCCATAGTTGTAACCTTAGTTTCATCCTCGGAATCTGATCCAAGATCCTGAAATATGGTCATGGTCTTCTTTTTACCTTTCCTAGGCTGAGCCCACTTTGGTTTCAATTCTGGATGCAACTTCCAACAATGCTTCTCATCGTGTCCTTTCTTCTCACAGTGAGAACATGTAGGCTTCTTCTCTTCATCCTTCTTCACTGTAGTTGTCTTCTTACTTTTCCCTTTTCCCTTTGACTACTCCTCGAATTCATGTGGCTCTCCTGACACAACCTCAACAACATGTTTTCCTTTTCTAGCTTCAATATGAGTAGCTTGTACTGATACTTCGTCAATATTAGTAGGATTAAACATCAATATAGTATGGTGAATATATGAGTGCATACCACCAATATACTTTAGAAGAGTTTCAAAAGTATGTAATGGAATTCTCAAAGATAATGCCTTCCTCTTAAATTCTTGTGTATAAGCTTGAACTTTTTTCCCTTTCCCTTGTCTTAAATGTTTCCAAGAAATCATTGATTTTTTCATATAAGCTAATGAATAAAATTGCTTTCTTAATGCAACAGTAAACTACATCCAAGAATAAATGATTTTACCATGTGGAATAAGATCAACTTGTGTCCAACTCTCCCACCATATCAAAGTTGTTCCGCTCAGGCAAAGAGTTTCCAACTGTATCCTTTATGATTTGTGTACCATGCAATACACTTTAATCTATTTGACCCAATTATCCAACTTCTCTGCATTCAACTCTCCATCATAAATAGGCAAATCAAACTTTACATCTAGTTTCAACAAAGGGAAATCATGAGAAAGAGAAGACTTTTTAGAATGTTTTTTCCTCTTATGAAAAGAATTTTCACTTCCATTGGAACAAGACGATGACGATGATGATGATGAGGGAGACGAAGGAGGCTCTGGAGGTTCTTCACCTTCTCCTTCTTTTTCAACTACTTTAGTTTTTACCAAAGCACTTTCTCCCTTGGATTTGTTTTTCTTCCACCATGGCCTTCATCAAATTAAATTCCTTGAAGAAATCATCTTCAAAATCTTAAGGACCTAACCTTCTTGGTGAAGCCATCTCTCCTCTTCGAGTGAATCTCCTTGAACCAATTTTAGGATTATAACTTGCAAGCTTGCCTTCACCTTGCTTAGATTTGGACCTCGTAAGCATTCACTTACAAATAAATGTCAAAACCAACTCTGATACCAACTTGATCTGAAAATCCTTAGATGTCAATTATTTATTAAATACACATAAACATCCGACCAAATTCAGGAAATAAAGATCGTATTTGACTATTTGCAAATAACATGTGAATGTCTTACTTATCCATAAATGTCAATAACAATGATGAATAACTTGTGAAAATAAAATGTTGAAATGAAGTAAAGTAAAATCAACAACAATTCAAATTCCACACAAACAATTTGTTAACGGACTTCATCCATCTTGGGCTACGTCTCTGGTTCCCTTTTCAACCAGTAAGACCGCTCTTTAATGCTCAAATGACAAAATTAAAATGAATGGACTTATAAATACCAATTTTTTTGAAGACATCTTTTAATTCTACTGCTCAATCCCAGAAATAGAGGTCATTACTAAATTCCTCTTGAAATTATGATTAAAATGAGTATAAACTCAACTATGTTATGAACTGGTGCTTAAAGACCCCTTTTTGCATGTATAACGAGACTATGTGTCTCATACATGAAAAATTGGACTAAGACTTTTCATACATAACATTTTTACACAAAATAGACATCACCATCAGATTCCTCTCAAAATTTTGAGAAAAATAAGTATAAATACCCTATACTTCCCTCAAAGAACTCAATAGCACACAAAACAAGGCAAGCCAAAACTATGAACACCTCTTGCATGCAAAACGAGGAAATACACACTTGGCACGAACTCCAATGTCACTCATTGATATGGATTATTTTAAGAATGAAATGAAAGTAGAGATATTACAATTAAATACACATAAATATTGCCAGAAACAAAGAAATACAACAATACATGATTTCTATTAATGAAAGAAATGTACAAAAACCGTAAAAATACAGAGTGCAAGACTTGCTAGAATGGTAGCAGCTTTATCTATGAGAAGAGATGTGATGGCTACACTCGTTCACCAAAATATGAGTAAACTGAGGCTATAAAGGCCTTTTCACAATAAACATGAATTCCAAAACCCTAGACATCCAAAAACCTAACCCTAGGAGATGAAGCGTGAAAAGTCATGTGGGCCTCGTTTGGGTAAGTTAGTACATCAACTTCACGAGGTCGTAACTTTTGCATACGATCTCCATTTTAGGTGTGTGATAGCCCGTTGGAAAGGTATTTTTGAGAACTACACATTATGGTGTCAAACTTTGACTTTTTCAAATATTTGACTATGTCAAGCCCCAAAAATATTGTTTAGGGCCTCAAAACGGCCCCATAAGTACATAAAGATGTACTGAGATGAAAACTGTGAAAATAGGCCAATTGGACTAGATGGGCAGTCACTAATATCCATATGGATGTTGTGTAGGGCTTCAAGATAGCCTCAGAAGTGCATAACACATAATTATAAAGAAGTGTCCCCATTACAAAGAAACATGTTGAACTGAAAACTATCAAGATGAGCCAGTTGGAATTTGGAACAGGTGGGTGGCCACCAATATCCACTTGGATCAGTCCTCCCCCCTTAGGAAACAATGGTATCCATTACGTTGAGTGACCGGGGAAGAGGGGAAAGAATTTTCTGAATCTGAATCTTGGTGATTTGCATGTCTTGCTGGAGAAGTTGTGCTGCTTAGTCTGTGGAAGGTTGTCACGAACCTGTTGCTGATGGGGTTGAATATGTTCCACCAACTTGTTGTCTCTGGGATTGATGGGGCATTATGTAGCCACCATCATAGGTGAAGAAACAATATCTTCTTTCTCTTCTGCAATATGCTTTTGTTGGATAGAAGGTGTTGAGGCTACAGTAGCCTTTTGTACATCCTTTGAACAAATTATGAAGAGGATGAATTTTGTAGTATGAGAGATTACCTTGTGACACTGTTTTGGTGGAACAATAGTCAGAACTACCTCTGGTATCCTGTAGAGTTGACCCCCTAGAGTAATAATGACACTACGAGGTCGAGACTCATAAATAGCATGACATTTCCATATATATGGTTGGCCCAAAACAACATCACAGACATCAAGAGGGGCAACATCACATACTACCTCATCCTTGAAGGGTTGGATGCCATAAGACAAGCGAAACTGTTGGCTGACACAAAGATCTCATCCGAAAAAAAATCCCAAGTGGGCTCGGCCCCATATATTCCAGATTCCTCTGTGGAACTTTTCTCCTAGTAAGTTTCCCACCAATGTTTGACATGGGGGAGAGCCTTGAGGAGTGCGAAGGTGATCTTTTCCCTGTCAGAAAAATTATGAACTGAGAAATAACCTTCTAACAGATTTAAACATTTTTTTAGGGAATCCGCATTTATCTGACCTTCAAATATGGGAATATCAAAGTTAACTTGTACCTTGAAGGGATAAGTTCCTCAAGGTGTCTGCTTGATGAAGATGCGTCTGTTGCTATAGGAAGGCATTGAAGGATGTGGGAAAAATTATCCATCATTTCGTCCCTCTGTCGCATGAGAGATTTCTCAAGAAAATAGGTTAATAGAATCTTATGCTCCACCCTTTTTCTTTTCTTCTGCCATGGAGGGTTTCTTGGGCGTGTGAGAGTGATTGTCCTTGTTATCCCCTAGCCTAGGGATAAATAAGGAGATTATGTCTCGAGGCCCACAGGTCCTAGACATGGAGTACTGAGAGCCATATCGACTTGAGCTTGGCCCTGGAGTGCCTATCCTTTTCTTTTTCAATGCCTCCACCTTGATAGAAACAATAACATCAATCCCATCGGCCTTGTCCTTCAACAGAAATGTTTCTTGCTCCATGAGGTAATGAGTCCGGGTATCATGGTATGTGTCACTATGATTCCCAAAACATTTGAATATGTGCGTTTAATCCTTTTTGCTTCTAACCTGTGCTTGGACCTTATGCCTTTCCACTTGACGACACCTGGGGGGAATGACAAGAAGCCCTAGTAAGCTGGTTCCCATAGGGTTTGAGTTTGCACTGGGGGGGGTTCATGAAAGGTCATCATCCGTTCCCACCATAATTACCACTTTTCATTTTTTTCCCGCTCATCCATCCCATACATTGGTCCGGGCACTGGGTTTGCCAAGCTTTCAAAGGGTTGTACCTTACCTTGTGGGAAGAAGGGGCTAAAGGCCCAGAAGGTAAAAGTAGTTGGAAAAAGATAAAAGCCAAAAGAATGAAACCTTGAGATGCTTCACCCAAGGATCCCCGAGAAAGCAATAAAAGGCTTCTCAGCAAGAAACAGAGGGACCCATAAAAATAAATAAATCAAGACCTAGTTAGAGGATAGGGGGTCTCATCATGAGCTAGCCTATTAGGTCCACATGCATGTAGCGGTATTAAACTACCATTCAGCTGGTCACCATGCCAGGGTAGTGGCTCTTGGAGGCATATCCAAGAGAAAGAGGGTCTCATCATGAGCCAACCTTCTAATTTCCATGAAATGTTTCTGGGTAACATTGTCACCACTGGTCACCACGCCAGGGCAATATGCCCTAACTAGCCTCTTGAAAGAAAAATAAATAAGAATAAAAGATAAAAGGCATGAAGCCATACATTTCCCTGTTATCATTGCACCCATTTCCCAGACATCGCTTACCACCTCATCCACTTACATGGCCTGGATTTGTCTTCACCCAGGAACATCCCAAATCCAATGAGCACTAGCCCAATAGGACGTCCTAGCATCCCCTCCAAACTTGGCTTGTAGAATAGCATAACGTCTTTGAGCACTTGTCCGGGTAAAAGGGGTTTCATGCATATGTTCAAATAACTTGATGATTAGATCTGATTGACATTGCTATGATCCCTGTGACTTGTGAGCCCATGGAGGGCATATTTGTTGATGTTGCAGGGCCACACCCGATGGATAGGTACACATGGGAAGATGATTAGACCTCCATAGGGCTAAAATCCCACCAGATGGATGCTGAGACCCCAGCCAGGGGCAGAGATAGATCGGGGGTTTGCACCGAAGAGAGAGGAGGACGTTCCGCCAGGGATAACTTGGTAGGCTTGGACCTCGGGGGGTCTTTCCCTTTTCACCATGATGTAGGCCTTGGAAGGCACATGACGTCACCCAGGTCACCCATGACGTCACCCAACATTTTGGACACTTGGAGGCAGTTGTGTGCTAGATGGCATGTGTGGCAGGATCCATAGGTCCAAGGAGGCCTAACATTTTGCTCTAGGAGGCCAATGTTGCCCTAAGAAGGCCTAAGGTCACCCTAAAATGGCATGATGTCATCTTTACAACTTGATTTAGGGTTTTTTTATGACATTTAAAGTAAAAAATGGATATTATGTGTAACTGGCCATGTCCGCCTTTTTGACCTAATTCTGGTCATTGATATTGTATAAATAAGGGTTTTAGCCCTTGTATTATTCATCATTTTTCACTCACACTTGTGAGGACTGAAATTTGTCCCCAATAGTGTTACTTGGCTGAAATTTTAGGCGCACTTGTTGAGGAAGGCTAAATTTGGAGTATTTTGGCAAGTTTGTTGGTGGATGTGTTCAACTAGGGTTTTGCTTGATGATTCTTGATGTATGTAAGTTAAATTTATGAAATTCTTCTTAATTGAATGGTTATAGTTATGTTATCTTGCATTTTACATTAAGATTATGAAATTGTTTGCTTAAAACCCTAGGAAGACTAGCACATGTTATTGTCCTAGCTTTAAAAGCCTTCACCTACTAGATCTTTTCATGACGTCGATTTTCTTGAAGCATTTGCTAGGGCCTTGCCATTGCAACACCCTAGTTTTATTTGCTTCATCTTAGCCATTTTCTTCATCTTTGAGTTAAAGAGGGAGTAAATTCTACTAAGGCCTAGGGTTACCTACACCTTAGTAGCTAGTTTCCCCTAGGGTTTGATAGTTGGAGCCTTGGGTTACCAACACTCTAACTATCAATCTCTCTTGTATTTGAATCTCCTATTATCATCATTTTCCCCCAACATTTGCCACCATATTATTGACTCCATTTACCCTAAAGGCACTAGTCTAAGACTTCTTATTGAGTGATTGATCAAAACAACCATCAAAACCTACACTCTAAGATTTTCACTAACTACTACTAACATTAGAATAGCCTAACCTACTAACATTAGTGTTAATGTTACTAAAGTAAGCTACAACCATACATTGCAACATTAAAAGCTTCCAAAATCAATTGGAAAGGTTGATTAAAGAATTGCCTTGTTTGCTTCTAATAAATGCTAGTATTGTGATGTTAATGGTTGATTATTCTTAGTCATTTTGAAGATGTTCCAAGGCACTTATTGGGAAGTGTTGCCTCATAAATATTGTTGTTATAATTTTCTATTTACTTCATCATTATCAACCAATTGCTTTTATCGAGAAAGTTTGTGGTTTTATGAAGTGCTAACCCGCAATTTGTACTTGCAATATATATAGTTTCTTGTTGCTTTGTTCCGGGCAGGTACATCTTGATATATTATCACTTCATTGGTTATAAACCTGAGACTTTCTGATCAATGGTGACTTGTGAGAGGGGAACTTTTAATATCTTTCTTGACCTTGCCTTCTCAAACCCCCAGGTCACCGGGGACGTCTCCCCTGGGCCTACAACCCTAAATAGAAAGAGGAATCATATTGAGGTGACAATGATAGGATAACCTCAAATTAAGCCAATTTGTTTTCCATTTACTTCTCCTTCTATCGAAGTACAAATTGTGCGATAACATTTTGGTGCCATTGCAGGGGAACATTGAGTCAATATTCCTCAAACGACACTTTTTTCGGTACGCCTTTATCCAGAGAAATTTTATTACAACCTTACCTAGCGAATCCATTGAGGGTGATTCCCTTATTCCTTTGATAATTTCAAGAAAATTACCTGGGGACTCCACAATCCACAGGGAGGTACACCAACCCTCCCCAATCCTTTATAAGAAAGCCTCCTCGAAACTCTCCTGTAGTAAAATAACTTTTTGGAGGAAATATTCCCTTAAACACAATGTCTAGCACATGGACTCGGACCACCATTCTAAACCAAGCCAATAACCAAAGACAATGGTCATCCAAGCTTTTCAAACCTCTAGACATGACAACTATATCAGGCTACCCTAGGAAAATCCCCCCCAAGTATGAAAAATAGTTGCCTAAATTCACTGGAACTGATGTAATCAATGCCGAGGATCACATGAGAAATTTTTAGGACTTCTTCCAACTTTATCCCACTAGTGATGATGCCAAAGATTTAGCTATGAAATTTTTTTCTGCTACCCTCCATGATGGCGTAAGGCACTGGTACAATGGTCTTCCTAATGGCGGTATTAAAACCATGGATAGGTTAGAGGAAGTCTTCCTCAAACGATGGAGTGTCAAGGAAGACCCCAACATGCTGCTAATAAGGCTGAATAACCTTGTGAAATAAGAGAATGAGACCATTAGAGAGTTCCACAACAAGTTTGAAACCTTGTTGCAAAAGATCCTTGTGAGTCATCATCCTTCTCCTAGTTTCCTTCTTTTCATCTATACCAAAGCCTTTACAGGTCAGCTAGGGTATCTCCTCAGAGATAAAAACCCTCAAACAATCTAAGAATCCCAAGAAGTAGCCACAAGGATTGAAGACAACCTTTCATCATCCAAAGTTGAACCTTTCTCAACCCCAAGAGTTAGAATGGACACTAAACCTAAGATAGTCCACAATGTTGAACCTACCTCAGACATTAGTGCTAGCTTGGCAAAGTTGCAAATGACTATAGATGGCATGGTAAAAACCCAAGATCTAATGATGAATAGGATTGTCAACCTAGAGAGAACTCAACAACAAGCCCCTAGGGTTCCATACAAGGGTCAATTCCAAAAAGGGAACTAAGTTTTCAAACCAAATAATGATCAAGAGGTTCCAAATACTTTAGCCCCTACAAATGTGGTGGATGAAAACTCTTGGTGCCTGCAATGCAGTGAATCACATTGGGAACATGAATGTCCTTACAACAATGGAGGCCATGACCAAGTGAACATAATGGGCTATACCATAGAGGAACCCCAAATCTACCTTAATATTACCCCTCAGGAACATCAAGAGGGAATAAAGGAAGCATCCAGGAAGGCTAGGATGGAGGTGATGAATAACCTGGACCAAGAATCAAGAGAAAAGTTGAAAAAACAAGAATTCCAAGTTTATACTAGACAAAAGAAATTGAACCAACCTCTCTCTACTGGTCTTACAACATCCCAAACAAGGCCTCCACCCATGAAAATTCTCCTTCCTAAGAATCCTCCCAAGACTGAAAGAGTGGACTTAAACTTTGAATTTGAAGGGGCATTATCCAAGATGCATGTGACCATCCCCTTGAGAGAATTCATCAAGATACCATCAGTCAAATAAATATTTGATAATGTTTTCAAAGGATAATATGGACCAATAGACCCTCCTATTATGCTACAAGCCGAACCCTTTAGGGTTCAAGGATATACTTGACTAGAACAAAAAAGAGAGAACATTTAGAGTGGGAGATAGAGTATGGTTACAACTGAATAAGGAAAAAATACAGGGTCATGGTAAGAAGATCAAGGCTTCGTGGTATGGTCCTTTTGAGGTATTGGAAAATGTGGTAGATAACACCTACAGACTCAATATACCCCCATACATGCACATTTAATCAATAGTGAATGTAGAGAATCTCAAACTCTAAGATCCCTCCATGTTTGATCAGGAGGAGGAGTAGGTCCTACCTTTCATAGAGGATTTAGCACCAGATGCTCATGAAGATTTGGTAGAGTACACAATTTTGTAGAAGAGGTCAAGAATTACAAGACATGGGCAACATGACCTTTGGTAGATTGGGTTGAAAGGACAACTTCTAGGCAAAGCAAAGTGGTACTCCAGGGATAAGGTAGAGGAAAATTTTCCTCACCTCATTTAGTAAATATTTTGGGGACCAAAAGAATCCCTAAATGGAGAGGTATGATCCATATTGGATCATTATATTATTTTTCATCTATCTTAGTACTTTATGGGAGGAAAAATTCGAGGAATTAGCTCGCACGACCATTTTGGAAGTTGGTCCAAATTTGGAAATTTGGGTCCAAAAAACCGTTTAAAATATTATGGAGTCATTTTGAGGCATCAAATGACACCTTTTTATGGTCCAAAACTTACTATGGAGGAACATTCTATATTCTACACACCGAGACCTTTCCCATGGTGTAAGAATCACCTCAATCAAAGTTCATATGCGAAAGTTACACCTCTCGCAAGTTGACCTAACGTATTGATCACCATGGTGCGATTGGATTTCATGTCAACCCCCATTACTTAAAGGTGTGGGGCTATCCACTTAGTATATTTTCTAGAAAACTATAGAAGGTCCAAACCTGATTTCTTATTGAGGGTTAAGGAAGTTGATACCCTAACCCTAGATGGCCATTGGTCTATGTTAAATACTAGGCCGCTAGGAAGAAAATGAGTTCCATTCTATGTTATTGTATTTTGTTCCATAGTAGAGCAGAACAACTGGGAGTGGGAAATTAGAGAGCATAACAAAGAGGGTTATTTTTTTGTAGCAACCTAATAGGTCTCAAGTAACTCCATAGAGAGTGCCTTCTCCTTTGTACTTGCATCATTTCCATACCCGAGAAAAGAGAGCAGAGTATCCTCACCTTCTAGTTGGGTTTTCTCCAGTAAGGTTTTCCTAGAGAAAATATTTGTGTTATTTTGTGGATGGTGTGTGATTGTATTTTACTATTCTATATTTTCCACATTTTATATATTTCATTCATAAACAGAAAATCAGTAACTAAAGATTATAGAATCTAAAGGAATTTAACCTTCATAGTGTAGATTTCAGTTTTACATCTCAGATCTGTTGTGATGAACTATTCTAGTGGAATATCCATGACAATTTACAAATCACTAAAAACAAGACAACAAAAAGACTTGGAAAACATATGATATGACTTTAAGATATTTGACCCAAAGTTTTAAAAACCATACAACAATTATAGGAAACCATGACCATACTCATGTAAGGCACAAACTACATCACAAGACACGACCACATGCTAATAAAATATGGAAAACACAATTAATCTTACCCTAAGATCAAAATGGACGACTTTGAAGCGAAAAAATCTGCAAAATAAAATGGTTAAACTAATGTCCTAAAACATAAAAACCAACAATACTGGAATCTGAAAATAACATCACAGAAATAAGGAAAAATATACCCCTAATCAACAAATTTAAACAATGACTGCTACCCCCACAAAACCCAAAATTTCACCTCTATTATTTTTGTTTTTATTTTTAATTTTTGGAGCGGAATTTCTCACTATAAGTAGTACTTCAACCGCTGCCCATTGACTTGCATCCCCTCATGATCACCATCCCAGTTGGCCAATTGAAAAGTGTTTTTCCCAACCACCACATTAATATGATATGGGCCCAACCATAATCTATCGAACTTATTTTGGTCGCCTAGTTTCTCATTCTTCTTGTCCCATAATAACACAATATCTCCAACATAAAAATATTTCCCCTTGGATTTATGGTCAAACACCCTCTTGACCTGATACTGATATTCCATGAATCGGGTGTATGCTACAAGTATATCTTCCTCTAATTATAAAAACCTATCCATATGATGCTGCAAAGCCTCATGGTTGGTAGAAAACTTTCCCAATACATTGTGCACTAGTAATCTCAAGTTCACTGGTAGAACCACGTCCAAACCATAAATTAACTCAAATGGGCTCTTCCTAGTAGCACGGTTCTTAGTAATTCTGTCAGCCCATAATGCATACTTCAAACAAGTGTCCCACACTCTCTTGTAGTCACCAACTGTCTTTCTAATTATCTTGATGAGGTTTTTGTTGCTTGACTATGCCAATCCATTGTCCCATGGATAGTAATTGGTTGAATGAGCCAAAATGATGCTATACTGAGAACATAATGAGACCAACTCAATATATATAAATATGTTGGAATTGTCGGTTGTAATCTTGTTTGGACTCCGAATATATTCAAGATATCCTCCTCCAAGAATTTGATGATGGCAACACTTGATGATGTCTTCAAAGGAAATTCCTCCACCCATCTCATGAAATAATTAGTAGCAACCAAAATCCAACTATACTCACCACTAGAATTTTGTGAGAACTGTCCAACAAAGTCTATCCCCCATTTCTAGAACAAGGCCTCTACTATGACGAGATCAAGGGGAAAATCAGAGAACTTCTTCTTGGCACCCAAAGTTCTGGGGTAAATATCGCATGCACGCACAAGGACAGTTGTGCATGAACTATAGTTTTTCATGCACATCAAAAACTTCATGATGGATGAAATAAGGTGCACACACTAGTCAAAATCCCCACAATGCATGCTAGAAATCAAGAAGATTCCAATCTGGGAATCAAGAAGATACTGCATGCATGTTGAATAAAGAAGATCTTCGGGAATCTTCTCGCATGATTAACTCAGAAAACACAAGAGATCATGGAGAAATTAAGGGGAGTGATGGTAAGTTAGTTAAGACTGCCATGACTCCAAAGAGGTTACGTGGGTTGCATGTGGGTGGCATAATCATGCGGGATTGGACGTCAGCAGAGTGAGTGGAGCAGAGCTGAAAATGACAGAATGCTAGAGTAGATAAGGAAAGAAAAAGGATCAACGAAGAAACATAGAAGTGTTCCGTTCACTTTTGACCGAGTTCAGAGTTTGGAGAGCCCGAGGTCTGCAGCTGAGAAAAGAAAAAAAATGAGTCTGGCTAGTTTTGCATGAGTCTGGTTTTGTATGTGGTTGGAACAATTTTTGTAAGAAGTTTGTAATAGAGTAAGTGTAGTACCATGGCTATATTCTGATAGAAAATGCATGGCGCCTTGTAATGAACTACTGATAGAACGTATGAGAGTGCAGGGTCCTATTTCTGACGAATTATGAGTCCCTTGGCCTGTGTATTCCATTGGTTGAATGGAAATAATATAAGTTGTTGTTATTCTTATCATTTACTATGTTGATTATGTGTTCAATGAATGAATCTGGTACTGTTACATGTTCTTAATCTCTAAATGTATTGTAATGGAATGTGTGAATGCCAACCCGAGTGGTTTCCCTGTGCAACTTAATCCTTCATCACGGACACAAGACCAGATGGTCTATGTGATTCTCATGGCATCTCGGGTGAGGCCTTCTTCAATATTCAACTAAGGATTGATATGAGAATGCCTTGGGGTTTTGTTGGTCAACTCTGGACGAACCCTGGGTCATCAACCCCCCAGTTTTTAGAAGGATGTGTGCAAGCGAGCCAACAAATGGTTCCATTGTCGAGCCCTAAAGGTTTTGTATTGCATGATGAAGGAAAAGAATGAGGTGGTATCTATCTCAGGAGGAAATATAAGATTGGTTAACTGTGAAAGAATATGAGTTTGCTCAGTGATAGAATTAGGGCTTGATCAGCAACGTGGAATGTTGGAAGGAGAGGTATATCTACATTGATATGCATGCGATTTTCTTTGCCAAGTTTCCATGTTTCTTGTATGAATGGTTGAAGAGGAAGACTGTTACTAATACTACTTTGAGACCCCAAGAGTCATTGGTATGGGACCATGCTATAGTTTATCGGTCGAAGGCATTGGACAATAAGGGGGCTCGAACAATTGACTTATGGTTTTCTTGGGTGAAGGAAGGATACATTATTGAGTTTGTTATGGAATACAATGATTTTTTCAGTGAGGATGAAAGAAAGTTTGTTGAAGGTCCCTGTAAGAGGATGCTGGAAGAAATCCTACTATGGATCAAGATGTTTCTCATGGATCAAGGATTGACATGCATGGATCCCAATAGGATGGATAAATAGACCCCCCTAGTGCTAGGGGGGGATGAAAAGAAGGGGGGAAATAGAGAGAGGATATAGATGGATCAAGAAGATGTTAAGATGATTCGAGGGAAAGAATGGAACGAGAAGAGAAAAGGAGAGAAAGAGTCGAAAGATACACAAGAATAGTTGATCTAAGGAGGAAAGAACATATGAGTGGAAGGAAGATATCAAGGGGTGTGTGATGAGGGGTTAAGCCTAGAATGAAGAGGAAGGAAACTGCACTAGGAGGAAGTGTGGAAGAGAGTGCTATACTAGAGAAGAGCACAAATGAATATAGGTCGGTGAAGAGGTGCGACGTTAAGAGTAGGGTATCCGATGAAGATACCATAAGTAGTGGTAGTAGGGGCATAGAATACAAAGTCTGACCCCCTTGGTTGTTGCAAGATGCTACAACCAAATTTAGAGGACGATGATGTGTAGATTAGAGGCGTGAAAGTAGGAGAGGCTGATGAAGGTCCCCCATGAGGAGGGGAAGAGGAGTTGGAAATAGTAGATGGTATTGCTCAAATGCAGGTAGGAAACTATTTGGGTTTCCTCACAAGAAATGATGGGAGAAGATGGAAGTACCCCCCATTTGAACCACCCCCATTACACATTTGTAACTTGTTAGCACTCTGTAATTTTCCCAAGGATGTGGAGGAAGTCACATAGGCAACATCAAAACCGCTTGGAGTCAAGGATCTACCTGTCCAAGACTCAGAGAGGGATTTGTCTTTCAGATTTAGATTTATTTGAACATGGATCTTAGGCTAGTTATGAGGTGCAGAATTTGTTTTAGATTTGAGATGTTTGGATGAAAGGTTGTTTTAGAATTCCATTGGGCTATGGGGTCTGTGCTAAGTTTGAAATCAAATGCATATCTATAAGGTATTTCCACAGGGCGAGTTAATGCAAACGTTGGATCCTTTTAAAGTAAAGTGATGTACAACAGAAGTAGAGAAGATGATCAATCACAATAACAAATCATTTAAGAATTTCATCATTGTAATATCGGAAGAAAACATTAAGATTTTTAAAAGCTCGATACGAAGTATCAGAGATAAATTCTGTGCTAAACTTCCCTTTAAAAACCGAAGAAAGAAAACATAATGATAACTGAGCAGAAACACATTCAACGAAGAAAGAAAAAACTTCACCAATGTTGACACGCAAGAATCCCGTGAAAAAGTCCTTTTATTTCTGGTGGATCTCTTCAAAATTTGCAGATTACAAGCTTACTTGGGCATAAAGATAACCCCCCCCAAAAAAAATTCCCCATTCTCTATTAAAATATATAGAGCAGACTCTCCCCAGGCTCATGAGGTCTAATTCAACCACCTCGGTGAAAAATAGAAATAAAATCGCCAAAAAGAAACAAGTTTACACTATGATCCATGATCTTTTCATCGAGTGACTTATAAATAATTGCATTAAATGAGCATAAATTAAAGTGCACCATTAAAGAAGGAAAAACTCAATAATGAAGAGACATAAGCATCAAATATGAACACAAAAACTTGATAACGGAGTTCGTCCCTGGTGGACTACGTCTCCAGGTCCTTCTCTCAAATGGGTAGGATTTTTAATTAACTAAGCAAAAGAATTTGGCAAATACATAAGTATACCTCATTCTGAAATCAAGATGCAGAAGTATTGCTCAGATCAAAAAACAGACAACATCACTGAATTCGTGGCGTTGAATTACCCAAAAATGACTGTCTCCACGCCTCGATCCGACTCTGGCACTCCTAGGCCCAAGAAAATTTTTGTCTCAGTTTTCGTGACCTACAACCTGCAATAAATGCTGATGTACCCATGTCTCGAATTGCATGACAACCGTATGCATGCGCACCTCCTTATGAGCTCTGGGCATATGCATATTTTAAGCATTTTGTTGGGCGTTGTTTACAACATAGGGCCATTGGCCCATTGGTATATGATGCATATATTAAGGCGTTGAAAGAGGGGAGGTCTCGTGGTCAAGCCCGCGGACCTCCCCTTTTGGCTTGTTCGTTGCAATATATATACATATATGTTTTGTCAGTTCCAATACATTTGGAGAAGCTTCTAGCCAGGGTTGTATCTGTTAGTTTGTGGCCAGATTTGGCGTGGTTCCGCCGGATTTGGCGGACCCGTCAAATCCTATTTTTTTCAAATTTTCAATTACGGGTTGTCATTGGGAATTTGCCCACTACCACGTGGTATCCCATGACTGGGCCACGTGGTAGCCTCCTATTGAACCATGTCATCCACTGCACCATTATCTTCACATTTCATCTTCCAACACATCCTGCCACATCACAATACAGATTGTACAGACTACCACGTGGCGAAATCTGACTGGTCCACGGATTCGTCTAGAAATTCCAAATATGGGTGACACGTGGAAGCCTCTAGTGCTGCCACATCACCATGATGACATCAACATGACATGTGTCACCTCTTGATCATGCCACATGTGCTGTATGGATGTTGACGTCATTCGTATTGGTGCTGACGTCAGCAGTACGGATGCTGACTCATCCCCCTGCTCACTGGGCTAGGTTGACCAAACTTTGACCACAAATATATTTCAATCCGTAACTCCGGTTGATGAGCCATCTGCACCGTTAGAAATCTTGCGATGCACTCTTCATGATGATGTCATTTTCACTAAGTTTTGAGAAATTTTAATGTTTTCCCTTTCTTTGTCCACTGAGTTATCTCTGCGAATTCTGAGTTGTTCTTAGTCTTCTCTGGAGAGAAGAATTCCCTCACCTTGTCATTATCAATCCACTTCGCCTTGCTTGGATGTGTGCCCTTTAAGCCTACTCGAAGATAATCAACATCACCCCTACGTGAAGTCCTCATCCTTCTGTCCAGGATGATATATTCCTTTAACTCATCCAAGTACTTAGGAGAAAACTCATCAACTAAAGGTATTGAAACTCACTCATCCTGATCCATGATCATGGGAGGCTCAAAAAGTTTCAAGTTCTCTACATTTACAACTGAGTAAATATGCTTATAAGGTGGAAGATCCAGATGAAAAGCATTGGTACCACTTTTATCCAAGATAGTGAAGGGTCCATAATGGATGGGCTTGAGTTTCTTGCCTTCACCCTTCAATCTCTCCGTGTTGATGTGAAGCCATACCCGGTCTCCAACCTGGAATTGATGATCAACCCTGTGCTTGTCATGTCGAGCTTTATATTGTGCTTGAATTTTCTCCAACTATTCCTTGACTGCTTGGTGCACCTGCTGGATCCTCTGGATGAACTTGCGGGCTTTGTCCTCTATTCTTTATTCATTTGAATTGGTATCTCTCCCATACATCAAGTCCAAAGGAACTTTAGGTAGGTACCCAAAACATTTCTCAAAAGGAGAAATCTGAGTGGAGGAATGTAAGGCTCAGTTGTAAGCATGTTGTACATAGGGTATCTGTTCATCCCATAACTTGGGATGCTTGCTGCACTAGCCTCGAAGAAAAAGTACCACTATTCGATTTACAACCTCTGTCCGTCCGTCTATCTATGGATGGAAAGCAATGCTCCTCTTCAATTTGGTGTCCATCGTTCTCCACGAGCCTTTCCAAAAATCCCCAAGGAATCGAGTATCTTGATTCGAGATAATGGATGTGGGTAACCCAAAGTGAACCCAAACATACTGAAAGAAGATATTAACAGTCTGCTCAACAATTATATTCTTTTTACATGGCATCAAGATACACATCTTGTTGAACCTATCCAATACAACATACACATAGTCATGACCCCCTTTTGACATTGGTAAACCCCCTACAAAATCCATGGAGATACTTTCCCATGGATGGGATGGAACATGAAGTGGTGAGTATAGCCCCAATTTTCTATTAGTGGGCTTACAAGTAGAACACATCACATACCCCTTAACATATTTAGTTACAATTGCTTTCATTTGAGGCTAGTAACAAAATCTCTGTAAATGAGCCATAGTTTTTCCTACCCCAAAATATCCAGACACAAGAGAAGTGTGAGCTTCTCGTATTACATGGACTCGTTCACTTGTAGGAATACATAGCTTTCCAAGATGGTAGAGTAGTTTTCCCTCCAGACAATAGTTCTCTACCTGTGCACCATGGGTTAGCTTCTCATATACTTCTTTAAAATCTTCATCAATGGCATATTGTTCCACATAGCTATCATGAGATAAAGAAGTATTCTTCAAAATAATAGAAGCAACAATAGTAGGTCTAGAAAGAAAATCAACTACCTTGTTACTTGTACCCTTTTTGTACTTGATTACCAAATGAAATTGTTGTAGAAAACCCATCCATCTGTAATGTCGAGATTGTTGCAGTTTGGTTTATGCTTGGAGATACTATAAGGGTTGGTGATCTGTATGTATAATTGTTTCCTTCCCTAACAAGTTGTGTTTCCATTTCTTTACGCTTTGAACTAATGCATACAACTCTTTATCATATGTAGGATAGTTAACAACAAATTGGTTAAAAGTTTCAGAGTGGTAGCAGATAGGATTACGATATTGCATCAATACTTCACCCATGGCGTATTCGCTTGCATTTGTCTCGATCTCAAAGGGACATTGAATATTCGACAGTGCTAATACTGGTGCGGTACCGATCTTCTCCTTCAAAGTGTCGAAAGATTTTTGTTGCTTTCCTTCCCACTGAAAAGTGTTCTTCACACTAGTTAAGGCATGAAAAGGAGCTTCTATAAAGGAGAAGTTTGAAATGAACCTCCTCCAATATTGGACTACACCTAAGAAGCTTTGGATCTTGGTCACACTTTTTGGCTCAGGACAATTTACAATTACATCAACTTTGGAAGGATCAAATTTTAATTGTCCTCCTCCTACAATATGGCCTAAGTATACAAGTGCAGTCTTGTCAAATTCACATTTAGACAATTTTACAAACAACTTTTCTCTTTGCAAAGTATCCAATACTTGATTTACATGCCTCATATGTTCATCCCAAGTCCCGCAAAAAATTAGAATTCCATCTAAATATACAATCACAAAATCATCTAAGAAAGGCCTGAATACATCATTCATCACATGCATGAAATTTGTCGGAGCATTACAAAGCCCAAACGACATAACTGACCACTCAAACAATCCCTGTTTGGTTTTAAAGTCAGTCTTCCATGCATCTTGTTATGCAACCCTGATCTAATGGTATCCACTGCGTAAATCCAACTGAGTGAAATAAACAACATTCTTTAACTTATTAATTAAATCATCTATACAAGGAAGAGGGTATCGATTTTTCACCGTGATTTTATTTAAGGCCTGATAATCAACACACATTCGCCATGTGCCATCTTCTTTGGCACCATCACGATCGAAGAACCACAAGGAGATGAACTGGGCCTGATGACCCCTTGATCCAATAAGTCCTGTACCTGCTTATTGATCTCTTTCATCTCCACAAATGACATCATGTACATGCCCACATTAGGAAGAGGAGAATCCCACTAGAGATGTATCTCATGTTGGATTTCCCTCTTAGGAGGTAATCCATCTGGTTCCTAGAAAATATCATCATGCTTAGAAACAATATCAATTAATTCTTTCTTATGAGAAGGATCACATACTTGGAAAGCGTCAGATGTCCCAACATATTTCTTTCTTACGACCATGAGTACATATCTCTTATTAGTGTTTATGAGTCTCTTCATTTGTTATGCACTAACAAGTGTTTTATTTTCCCTCACGTTGTGAGCTCTAACAATATATTTCACTCCCCCTTTAGTAAGGTGGTATTTGTTCTCATGATGAAAGAAGATTTCTTTTCTATCATAAAGATAAGGACTTCCCAACACTATGCCACATATATCAAGTGATACAACATCCAAATCCACTTCATCAATCAACTTCGAAGCAATAACAAATTTGACTCTACATTGTTTGGTGAAATTAATTTTTGCTTTATCACATACCCAACCAACAGGATAAGGCTTCATATGTGGTTTCGTTTCAATACCCATCTTTTTGACAAGTGCTTCAGATATTAAGTTTACTTGGGAACTGGGATCAAATAATGTATCTATCTTAGTGTGTTTAGATACAAATCTTATGTGAAATAATTCATTTCTCTTTCGTTCATCATCATGAGATTCATTATTGGAATTTGAACTATCATGAAGGGAATCTTTACCTTGTACTCCAACCACTGTGATCTTTCCTTTGTCTCCTAAATCGAAACCAAGATCGTGTTGCACTGTAGCAACGATTTTTGTCTTCCCCTTTCACCAAACTATTTCGGTCTCTTCTCTGGATGAAGTTTCCATCAATATTCATCATCGTGACCGCTTTTCTTGCAAGGAGTGCAAGACGACTTTCCTCCTTCTCTCGTCATTGTGGCGATAATCTTGTCCTTCCTTTTAAACTTCTTAAAAGGCTTATGTGGGAGATTGGAAGGTTTCTTTGTGGGATCTTCTTGAACATGCTTTCCCCTATTCTCAAGGTGAGTGGCTTGCACACAAACTTCGTCAAGACTGGTGGGATTAAACAAGATCAAAGTATGATGAATATAACTATGAAGTGCGCCAATACACTTCATTAAAATTTCATAAGAATCCAAAGGAATTTTTAATGCAAGAGCTTTCTTCCTAAATTCTTCTGTGAAACTTTGTACAGTTTGACCTTTACTTTGCCATTCCATCATTACTTTATGTAAATAACCCAATGGATAAAATTGCTTCCTTATCACCGATTTAAATTCCGACCATGAGGAAAGAAGATTACCACACTTATGTCCTGAAGTTTTCTCTCCCACCATACGAGAGCGGTGCCTTCCAACCGAAGAGAAGCCAATTGCACTTTAAGTTCCTCTTCATCAATATGTTGAACACGACAATATACTTCAACCTGTCGGATCTAATTATCTAGCTTTTCAGGATTAGCATCTCCATTAAACATAGGTAAAGAAAATTTTACATCAATATTTAATAATGGTTTCTTAAAAGAGGCTTTATGGCTAGAATGATGAGAATGATGAGAATGCTCAAAGGAAGACGAACTAGAACTTGATGGTGAAGATGGAGGCTCAAGAAGGTCTCCTCCAAACCCTTGGTTTACCGAAGCATCATCACCAACATGTGATTCCTTTTTCTTCCCTTTCTTCTTCATCCTCTTCTCATAGTCTCCATACATTCATTCGACCATTTTTGACATGCGATAAAAGACCATATAAAAAAATTTCTCCTGTTCATCATGCTTGTCTTCTTCTGCCATTTTCTTCCTTCGAGATGCACAAATAAATTCGGGATTGAAAGTATTAAGAGTTCCTTCACCCTGCTTATGCTTGTCCCTAGTAAGCATTCACACTCAACAATTCAATTCAACGACGACTGCTTCGATACCAACATGATCCGATATATTTTCATCGAGTGACTTATAAAGAATTGCATTAAATGAGCATAAATTAAAGTGCACCATTAAAGAAGGAAAAACTCAATAATGAAGAGACATAAGCATAAAATATGAACACAAAAACTTGATAATGGAGTTCGTCCCTGGTGGACTATGTCTTCGGGTCCTGCTCTCAAATGGGTAGGTTTTTTCATTAACTCAGCAAAAGAATTTGGAAAAATACATAAGTATACCTCATTCTGAAATCAAGTTGCAGAAGTATTGCTCAGATCAGAAAAAAAACAACACCACTGAATTCGTGGTGTCAAACTACCCAAAAATGACCGTCTCCACGGCTTGATCCGACTCTAGCACTCTCAGGCCCAAAAATAATTTTGTCTCGATTTTCATGCCCTGCAACCTGCAATAAATGTTGACGTACCCCTGTCTCGAACTACGTGTTGACCATACCAATGCATGCCTCCTTCAAATATTTGCGAGGATGCACCTTTTAATCATTTTTCTGGGCGTTGTTTACAACATAGGGTCGTTGGCCCGTTGGCATATGGCGCATATATTAAGGCGTTGAAAGGGGGGAGGTCCCGGGGTCAAGCTCGTGGGCCTCCCCTTTTGGCTTGTTCATTACAATATATATACATATATGTCTTATTAGTTCCGATACATTTGAAGAAACTTCTATCCAGGGTTCTATCTGTTAGTTTGCGGCCGGATTTTGCATGGTCTCGCCAGATTTGGCAGACTCGCGAAATCCTATTTTTTTCAAATTTTCGGTTACAGGTTGTCATTGGGAATTTTCCCACTGCCACGTGGAAACCCATGATTGGTCCACATAGAAACCTCCTATTGAACCATGTCATTCACTATAACGTCATCCTGCCACGTCAGCTGGCAACTCAGCCTGCCACTTCAGTACCACGTCATGGTACGGACTGCCACGTGACAAAATCTCACTAGTCCACGAATCGGTCAAGAAATGACAAATATGGGTGACACATGGCAGCCTCTGGTGCTGCCACATCACCATTCTTACTTCATGCATGAAATGTGTCACCTCTTGGTCAGGTGCTGACGTCAGCAGTACGGATGCTGACTCATCCCCCTGTTGACTGGGCTAGGTTGACCAAACTTTGACCGCAAATATCTTTCGATCCATAACTCCGTTTGACAATTCGTCTGTGCCGTTAGAAATCTTGCAACACTCTCTTCGTGATGATGTCATTTTCATAGAGTTTTGAGAACTTTTAATTTTTTCCCCTTCTCTATATGCTGAGGCCATTCCGAGTGTCCTAAGTTGCCTCTGCGAATTCTGAGTTGTTCTTAGTCTTCTTTGGATCCTTTTTGGATCAATGTAATTCATGTAATATCTCGTTGGACTCATCAAATCCCACACATTGTAAAATGATGCCATCATGGTTCCTCCATCCTAGACCATCCTACACAAAATAACACTTTGCAACACGAAACTGTAGAGATCACTTTTGTGTTTTGTTAAAATTAGGCAGAAAAGATAAATTCTTGAGATAGAAATTAATATCAGCATACCAATCTCAATTCTCAAGTGAAATGGTCAAATTATTTCCCTATTCACTTACCAGAATCTCTTGAATCACATCCAAATTGTTTTCACCGTCATTTTAGCTAACCCTTGGACTCTCACCAACTTGGTAGGCCTGATATCAAGATCATACTCTTGGATTTTTTTGTTTCATCTCCCTCTAGTTCCACTACATTTCTTTTGAATAAAAACTTGCTTGACCATGGGGCGAGGGACATAAGCGAGTATTCAAGCATTAAAAAAATAGTTCCTGAAATAATCCAATCCCTTCGCCAATGCATAAGCTTGCTTCTCCATTATCTCATAATTTAATTCAGACCCTTCGAGAGATTTACTCATGAAATCTATTAACCATACCCTCATCATTTTTCTACAAAAGAACAACAATTGTAGTAAAGTTATATGCAAAAGAGAATAACTAGAAATCCCTATTATAATCAGGACTAATAAGCACGAGAGAGTGACACACAACCTGTTTAATATCCTCAAAATACCTTCTAGCCTCATCACTCTACTTCAAGTCATGGTCCTTTTTCAACATGTTTGATATGGGCTTTACAATTTTCGCAACTAAGTTGGGAATGAACCACCTCACAAAATTGATCCAACTAAAAAAATACTAAATGTCCTTCTTATCACTAGGGAGAGGCACTTCTTGTATTCCCTTTATTCTACCAAGATCAATCCTCACACCATATTTTGAAACAATGTGGCCCAACAACTTCCCTTGAAAAACTCCTAGGATTGGTTTCTTTGGGTTCAATGATATACCAAGCGAGCTACACTTGTAAAAAAAATTATGCAAGTGAGAAACATGATCATCTTTTTTTCTTTTTGAAAATGCAGTAATATCATCCTGATAAACAAAAATGAACTTAAAAATATAATTAGAAAAAACAAAGTCCATAGCACGTTGAAATGTGTCCCCTGGGTTCATAAGTCCAAATGGCATGTGTGTGTAAGCATATGTGCCCCAAGGAGTTGTGAAGGTCGTCTTGTGCCTATCGTTCTTGGCTACCACTACCTGGTTATACCCTTAAAAATCATCCAACATGGACATCATACTAGAACCTGTGACTTCTTGAAGCACATTTTCCATGCTGGGTAGTGGATAATTATCTCTAAGAGATGCAATATTGAGATTTCAATAATCAATACACACATGTATCTCACTAGTTACTTTCCTTCCGGTACACAATTTTCCACCCAATTATAATACCTGATTGGCTCAATGATTTGAGCCTCATACAACTTATGTAATTCCTTCTATATGGAAGGCACCACCTTTGGGTTCATGTACCTATGTCTCTGTCGAAATGGTTTTGCGCCTTCAATGAGTGGGATTGCATGGTTAAGGATATTTGGATCATAAGCCTTTAGTTCATCATAGGACCATGCAAACACGTCTCTGTATACCCTACCATTGACACAATCTTGGTTCTTTCTTGATGGGTGAAGTCTCACCCAACCTTGACAATCCTTGGTGTTTCTTTGGATCCAAAGTCTACTTCTATTACCTTGTGATTTGCACAAGGTTTGTTAGTCCCTAGAAATGCATCAAATTTATCAAATAATCCTTCTAAAGGAACCAAAACTTTGGGAATTTTGTTACTTTTCAAGTGGATTAGTGAAACTTCTTCTCCTTCCCGTACCTCATCAACTACATGGTTAGAAAAATCATTAATGCAATATAAAAAATTACATATTTTCCGATCATCTTCAAAAACCGACCACGAGCCAATGTTATAAGGAATAGAGGGGTGAAAAGATACCTCAACCATATAGTTGATATATGGATTCATTAAGTATGGATGAAAAAGCGTAGTAGCAAATGCTATAGAATCTTCCAATTTGTTGAGAAGTTGAGGCACAGTGGTGATGTTGAATGCATCATAATACTCTATCTCATCCCACACTAAATATTTGTACTTCTTCATATTTTGGGATTCCCTACTTCATACAACATTCTTACTTAGTTAACCACCATCTCATAATCCCCTTGCAACTTCAGTTCTTTGATTCCCATCTTCGCGGATAGCTAGATCCCTAGCAGCAAGGCCTCGTACTTTGCCATATTATTAGTGCAATCAAATTCCAAACAAAATGAATGTAGAAACATCATACATGTTGGACTCTGGAGGGCTACCCCTGCTCTCGATCTGAATTTTTCTCGGGCCCCATCAAATTGCATAATCCACATTCCATCATTCAACCTTGCTGGTACAATGGGATCCTCCTGATCCTTTGTTATCACATAAACCCCTAAATCTGATTCCTCTATACTTGGGTACAATGGATCATTGTTTAAACATTGAGGATCCTCCACACAATGCAACCTTTTTTGTTCTCTGAATAGCCTTACTTTCCGTGTTAAATAATATGGGATATTCGCATATGACCAATCCATTTGAATACCACCTCATGCTTATTTTTCCCACTTCTTGGATAATATCATGCCCCATTGTATAAGACAATCAACCACTACTACATCTATGGTCAAGATCTTCATCGGGCACACATGTAAAAAGACCTGGAGGTATTTGATTACCCCACAAACATGTACCTCCCTTGAATCAACTACCTGCACATTCCTGTAAGGTTTGGTTATCTACAATCCAAGATCATTCATGATCTCCAGGGTCATAATGTTAGTGGAGGATCCAAAATCCAACACGAAATTTCTCAAAATTAAACCATTGACTAGTAATGAAATAAAAAATGGAGCAAGAACAACATTCATCTTACCCATACTAAGAAATACTCACGGTTTCTCATTAGAAAGGTTGATCGTATCACTTGCACCAATAAAGAGACTAACTTCTTCTCTTTAACCCGACATGTGAATCAATTCCTTGAGGGGTATTGGGCTCTTAATCTTTGAAATATCACCTTTTAAGGAGAAATGTGTGGGATCATGTTGAACTCAAGGAGCTACTATGGGAGGATCATTCTTAAACAATGGAGCTATTGTAATATTTTCCCTCTGTGCATATGTCTTAGTGATCTCAACTAACATAGTTGCAACTCTAGACTCATCCCTTTCGATTCCCTAGGGGGTTACTTGTCTTGCATGGACCAATGTACTTGTCCGTTGCATGTTAACTTGTAATGCATTATAATGTTCAGAATTCACATGAATAACATCCTTGGTACTTACCCTGTTATGATTTGATAACTAGAAAATATGTGAGCCATCCCCTTCATCCATCTTTGATAAAACATTGAGTGTATAATCTTGTCGCTCTGAAGAATTCTATCCTTGCTCATAAACATAGGAAGTTCATGCAAATACAACACATGTTGCTTCAAAATGAGGCAAGTCACATGCCCTACAATAATTCCCAGCAAATGAGTGATCTACGAAGTTGTTTCTTGTCATGGGTACTGGAACCTTATGCTCTTTTGGCTTCCTAGATTGTTGGAAGGGCCTCCTAGGTGGGAACAAATTCTGGTTGGGGATTATGTTCTATTGGGTTTGGATGTTCTTCTCAATCTTTACCATTCTATTTCTCAAACTACTCACCAATCCCAAAACCTTTGTACCTATATCTACTTCAATCTCCTCTTTAGATACCTAGAGTGCTTGTGTAGATGGATCTTGTGTTCTCCTAGCTTGAGGATCAAAGAAAATCGAGAGGGGTATTTGCTCTGCCTTGGCTTCCCATAATATGCTTCTCGGTATTCAATCAGATGGAAAGCATGATCCTTGTCCCTAAGAAACATAATAAAAATTCCATCAAATGTCTCAAGATAGTATATCAAATCCATAACAACATTAGGTCTTATACTAGCAGGAATTATATGATAAGTCTTAGATAAATGAGCATTAAATTCAATTATAGTCTCATTCTCATTTCATTTAATGTTTGAAAAATATTTGAGTAAGAAAGAGTTATCATGTTTATATGCCCATCTTTCTATGATAGTGTGGAAATCATCCAATGAGTTGATGGAAGCATCCAAAAGAGACTTGTACCAAACACGTGCATCATCCTTCAAAGTTTGCACAAACAATTTCATTGCCACATCTTCATGCCCAATCTCCATGTCATCTATGACCTTCATAAAACACTTGATATGGCTATCAAAATTGAATTCATTGTTGCATGTGAACTTTGGAAGTTTTTAATGTATTCTCCTGTTGACATTGCATGTGGTTGTCCCTGTACTCAGGTTAGATCCAAAGGAGAATAAACCATCAAAACAAACCTAACTATTTTGCCCACCATGTTTTGAGTAGAACTTGGAACCACTCAAACAAACAATGATAGAGTAGAGGAATAAGTTACTAGAGCCAACAAAATGATCTTTAGTATACTCACCACAATGTTGCTAAATGAGGAAGATACCTAGGTTGATCTAACCCTAGGTAATGTAATTAAACTTTTTCGAAAAAGGTGTTAGTCGGAAATAGTCTTTGGGTAAAATCATGAAGATGGGTAACACTTTTACTTGTTTTATGAGAAAAAAAAAATATTTTCACAGGTTCTTCAACTTCCGGTAAACAAAAGTGCTTTTTTATTTAGAATTTCATTTTACAGTAAAAACAAAGCTTATGAAGAATTTTGTTAGCTTTCTACTGACTATTTTTCAATTTTTTTTTATTGAGATTTGATATGTCAATTTGGCAATTGTTTGACAGTATGTTCCTTAAAAATGAACTGAAAGATAATGAGTTATGTTTTCTCCCCACAATGTATCCATTATTATTATTATTTTTTATCTACAAAGACTCTATTTTGTGATGATTGTAGTTTTGAATCAAACAGATGAATATTATAATTTCTAGAATTTTTTGAAGTTGACCAATCTTGAAGTTGACACATGTTTTCCCCCACCATGTATCTATCTTAATTTTTACTTAAAAGTAAAATCTAAAAATACCCTTTTGAAGAGAACAATTTAAGGATTATGAATATAAATTTTCCATAATTTTCCATTGTGTATTTTTAGAGATATGGATTTTTCATTTCACTGAATCATAATGTCACCTGAAAATATTATGCAATGATTTTTTTTATAAAATTAAATAAAATTAGATAAAGATAATGAAAATGAAAACAAATTATATCCAATGAAAGTATATTCAATTTAAAAAATGTTGGTATCAATTCCGAAACTAAATTATGAGTATTTGCAGGAGTCTGCTACCTCCAAAGTTCAAGTAAGTTGGAGAGAATTTGCAGTTTCCTGCAAACAATCCCATTTGCAGGTTTTCGACCCCTTGCGTAGGATTGAATCTAGATGACCTTTTGGGGATCCTCGGTGGAGTGAAACTTGTGTCCCGTGGAGTCTCCAGATGATTTTGAATAATAAATTAAATGAAGAAAAACTCACTAATGTCGTTGCAATTAGAGGATTGATGATCCCCGATAACGACACCAATTTGATAGCATAAAATTCCGCAGTTCATTTGAATGTGAATAACTGTGTATCGAAAAGATATAACATAATGTAATTCTAAGAGATGATTCTCTAAGTGTCACTAGAAACTCTCCCCTCCATTTGGGTTGGTGTGTGCCAACCTCAGAGGGTGTGCCTAGTGTGTTGAGTGCACTATATTCTCTTTAAATTTGCAAAAGAAAATGTAAAATAGGCACACAATATAACCTTTGGCTAGAAATTAAGCTACCAAAGGTGTAAGTAGTATAATATTTTGTTTGATTGGATGAAAACCTTGCAACGTTAACTTTAAATGTATGGAAAGAAAAGGAAAAGAGGCATTATTATAAGGATGAAACAACACAATAATAGACTAGAACCTATAATAATGCATAAAATTCAATCACCATACCAACAAATTCGGCAACTTGATACTAGAACACCAAAATTTATTCTTGCTCTTGCCAAAGGGCTGATTGCACCACTAAACACAAGTACAAAAACCAGTAGAGTAATGATCCTTATACAAATACTAGAAGCTAGAAAGTAGAAAGAAGGATGGAAGAAAGAGAGACTACTGCTGCTGAAGAAATCAACCTTGAACAATGAGGAGAAGCCTCCAATATACAGATCCATGGGGCTACATATCATCCATAACAGCTCATCTCAAGGTCATGCGCATGAAAAGAAGAAGTTATGTAAAGTGACCTTGAGCTCCGTGTATAACTACCGAGAAGATGGTGAGGACTCATGTGAAGACTTGATTCAATTGAAGACTAGAGACTCCATGCACTCATGTGAAGAAGAGAGAAAGTGCGTGAGGAGAAAGAAGAGTCACAAATTTGAGGTATATATGCACCAAGGGGTAAGGATTTAGAGAAGGAGGTGCATTAAAGAGAGACATGTGTTAGGAAATAGGGAGGTGTAATGTCCCCCACCTCTTAGAGAGGTAATGAGGAGACTCAGTGGCCTGGGCACCCCCACTAGGTCATAGTCTCACACTGAAGGGGGGGGGAAGTCAAGAAGTTAAAAGTCATATTTTTAAGTTGACTTAAGAAAGGAAAAGGAAAGGAGTAAAAGATAACTCAACAGAAGAATAGAAGATTAATCCTGGGAGTTAACCTAACTCAACAGAGAATTAGAAGGAAAAGTATAAGTAAGAGGCTAGGGTGCACCTA
>ML832776.1:52476-72889 GCA_009831015.1 Picea engelmannii
AAGAATACTTCTTTATCTCATGATAGCTATGTGGAACAATATGCCATTGATGAAGATTTTAAAGAAGTATATGAGAAGCTAACCCATGGTGCACAGGTAGAGAACTATTGTCTGGAGGGAAAACTACTCTACCATCTTGGAAATCTATGTATTCCTGCAAGTGAACGAGTCCATGTAATACGAGAAGATCACACTTCTCTTGTGTCTGGGCATTTTGGGGTAGGAAAAACTATGGCTCATTTACAGATATTTTGTTACTGGCCTCAAATGAAAGTAATTGTAACTAAATATGTTAAGGGGTATGTGATGTGTTCTACTTGTAAGCCCACTAATATAAAATTGGGGCTATACTCACCACTTCATGTTCCATCCCATCCATGGGAAAGTATCTCCATGGATTTTGTAGGGGGTTTACCAATGGCAAAAGGGGGTCATGACTATTTGTATGTTTTAGTGGATAGGTTCAACAAGATGTGTATCTTGATGCCATATAAAAAGCATATAATTGTTGAGCAGACTACTAATATCTTCTTTCAGTATGTTTGGGTTCACTTTGGGTTACCCACATCCATTATCTCGGATCGAGATACTCAATTCCTTGGGGATTTTTGGACAAGCTTGTGGAGAATGATGGACACCAAATTAAAGAGGAGCATTGCTTTCCATCCACAGATATATGGACAGAAAGAGGTTGTAAATCAAACAGTGGTACTTTTTCTTTGAGGCTAGTGCAGCAAGCATCCCAAATTATGGGATGAACAGATACCCTATGTACAACATGCTTACAATCGAGCCTTACATTCCTCCACTCAGATTTATCCTTTTGAGAAATGTTTTGGGTACCTACCTAAAGTTCCTTTGGAATTGATGTATGGGAGAGATACCAATTCAAATTAATAAAGAGCAGAGGACAAAGCCCGCAAGTTCATCCAGAGGATCCAGCGGGTGCACCAAGCAGTCAGGGAACAGTTGGAGAAAATTCAAGCACAATATAAAGCTCGACATGACAAGCACAGGGTTGATCATCAGTTCCAGGTTGGAGACCGGGTATGGCTTCACATCAACAAGGAGAGATTGAAGGGTGAAGGCAAGAAACTCAAGTCCATCCATTATGGACCCTTCACTATCTTGGATAAAAGTGGTACCAATGCTTTTCGTCTAGATCTTCCACCTTATATGCATATTTACTCAGTTGTAAATGTAGAGAACTTGAAACTTTTTTAGCCTCCCATTATCATGGATCTGGATGAGTGAGTTTCAATACCTTTAGTTGATGATTTTTCTCCTGAGTACTTGGATGAGTTAAAGGAATATATCATCCTGGACAAAAGGATGAGGACTTCACGCAGGGGTGATGTTGATTATCTTCGAGTAGGCTTAAAGGGCACACATCCAAGCAAGGCAAAGTGGATTGAGAATGAAAAGGTGAGGGAACTCTTCCCTCACTTATCTATTGATTGATGAAATATTTTGGTGGTCAAAAAATCTCTAGGTGGGAAGGTGTGATCCAAAAAGGATCCAAAGAAGACTAAGAACAACCCAGAATTCGCAGAGACAACTTAGTGGACAGAGAAAGGGAAAACATTCAAATTTCTCAAGACTTAGTGAAAATGACATCATCATGAAGAGAATGTCGCAAGATTTCTAACGATGCAGATGGCTCATCAAACGGAGTTACGGATCGAAAGATATTTGCGGTCAAAGTTTGGTCAACCTAGCCCAGTGAGCAGGGGGATGAGTCAACATCTGTACTACTGACGTCAGCACCAATACGGATGATGTCAACATCCATACAGCACATGTGGCATGATCAGAAGGTGACACATGTCATGTTGATTTCATCATGGTGATGTGGTAGCACTAGAGGCTGCCACGTGTCATCTATATTTGGCATTTCTAGACCGATCTGTGGACCAGCCAGATTTTTCCACGTGGTAGTCCGTACAGTCTGTACTGTGATGTGGCAGGATGTGTTGGAAAATGAAATGGGAAGATAACGGTACAGTGGATGACGTGGTTCAATAGGAGGCTGCCATGTGGCCCAGTCATGGGATACCACGTGGTAGTGGGAAAATGCCCAATGACAACCCGTAATCAAAAATTTGAAAAAAATAGGATTTGGCAGGTCCGCCAAATCTGGCCACAAACTAACAGATAGAACCCTGGCTAGAAGCTTCACCAAATGTATTGGAACTGACAAGACATATATGTATATATATTGCAACAGACAAGCCAAAAGGGGAGGCCCGTGGGCTTGACCATGGGACCTCCCCTCTTTCAACTCCTTAATATATGCGTCATATACCAACGGGCCAACGACCCTTTGTTGTAAACAACGCCCAAAAAAATGCTTAAAAGATGCATCTGCCCAGAGCTCATAAGGAGGCGTGCATGCATACAGTCATCATGCAGTTCGAGACATGGGTACATCAACATTTATTGCAGGTTGCAGGGCACGAAAACTGAGACAAAATTTTTCTTGGGCCTAGCAGTGCCAGAGTTTGATCGAGGCATGGAGACAGTCATTTTTGGGTAATTCGACGCCATTAATTCAGTGGTGTTGTCTGTTTTCTGATCTGAGCAATACTTCTGCATCTTGATTTCAGAATGAGGTATACTTATGTATTTTCCAAATTCTTTTTCTTAGTTAATTAAAAATCCTACCCATTTGAGAGCAGGACCCGGAGACGTAGTCCACCAGGGATGAACTCCGTTATCAAGTTTTTGTGTTCAGATTTGATGCCTATGTCTCTTCATTATTGATTTTTTCCTTCTTTAATGGTGCACTTTAATTTATGCTCATTTAATGCAATTCTTTATAAGTCACTCGATGAAAATATCCTGGATCATACATTCAGGCATGTGTGGTGGGAATTTATCGTCTCTAACCACTGCACACAAGATCATGTGTGTTGATTATTAATGGCCTACATTGTTTGCGGATGCACATGCATTTGTTCGAGCATGTGAGGCTTGTCAGAGATTTGAAGGGAAGTAAAAGTGTTGGCTTACTTGTGTGCATCCTTCTTAATGTTGGGGGGTTGATGATCCAAGGTTTTTCCAGAGTTGACCAACAAAACCCCAAGGCGTCAGCATATCAATCCTCAGTTGAAGACTGAAGAAGGACTCACCCGAGACATCATGAGAATCATAGAGACCATATGGTCTTGTTTTTTTTATGAAGGGTTAAGTTACATGGGGAAACCACTCGAGATGACATTCACACATTCCTTTACAATACATACAGATATTAACAACATGTAACAATATCGAATTCATTCATTGAACTCATAATCAACACAATAAATGACAGGAATAAAAACAACTTATATTATTTCCATTCAACCAGTGGTATGCATGGACCAAGGGACTCATAATTCATCAGAAACAACACCCTACTCTCTCATTCATTCTATCAGTAGTGCATTACAAGGTATCGTGCACTTTCTATTAGACTCTACCCATAGTACTACGCTGACTCTATTACAAACTTCTTACAAAACTTGTTCCAGCCACATGCAAAACCAAACTCACAACAATACACATTCCAAACTATCTAGAATTGTTTCTCTTCCTTACCCAGTTGTGGACCTTAGGCTCTTCAAACTCCAAACTCAGTCAGAACTAAACATAACTCTTCTATGTGTCTTTGCTACTCCTTTTTCTTTCCTTCTCTACTCTGGCACTTTGTCACTTTTAGCTCTGCTCCACTTGCTCTGTTGATTTCCAGTCTTGCATGATTCTACCACCCGCATGCAACCCACATAGCCTCTTTGGATTCATGACAATCTTAACTAACTTGCAAATTCATCCCTTAACTTCTCCAAGATCTCTCATGCTACTTGAGTTAATCATTCGGGAATATTCTTGAAGATCTTCTTGATTCGACGTGCATGTAGTATCTTCTTGATTCCCAACATGTATTGTGGGACTTCTAGCTGGCACGTCCACCTTATTTCATGCATCGTGTAGTTGTTGATGTGCATGAAAAACTGTAGTTCACACACAACTATACTTGTGCACATGCACGATATTTACCCCAAAAATTTGGGTGCCAACAAGCCCCCAACATTATTACTTGGCTCATCCTCAAGCCAATAGTATTACTCACGGTGTGATTGATGCCACTGAAAGAACAGTCTTTATGAGTTTCTGAAGGAACTCCTTGAACTGACTGTCAAATTCGTCAATGGTGGCATGGATTTGTTGAGTGAGTTGAATGACTTCATCTGTATCAATTGGCATGACTTGGGGAGATTTTAGGTCCATGTTCTCCATTTTCTTGATCATGGGAGTAGATGCAACTTGTGTGGCTTCCAATTGAGTATAGAATACTTGGGCCTTATCAGCTGCATCATTTTCCAACTCCAAAATTGTCTGTTTCTCTACCTGTGCGGCAGTAATTTCCTTGGTCTTGCTCGCGATGGTTGTCATCACAGCTTGGCGTTCACCTAGAAGTAGGGAATCCAAACTTTTCTTTTGTTGGGAGACCAATACTTTGGCCTGTGTGAACCTTGTTCTCAATAGAGCTGAGTTCTGACGGATTCTTCAAGTGGTTCCATAGGGTAAAATTGTATTCGATCAACCCTAAATAATCCTTAAACTTGGTCTAGCCAGTGTGGATGGATTCTTTGGCCTCTGCAATATTCTATTGCATCTCTAGATCCTCCAATGTTGATTGTTGGAGCTGAGTGCGAAGAACGAGCTTCTGTGACTCCAAACCATGAATATGAGCCTTAACAATCAAGAGTTTGAGATACGGGGGTAAAGTCTAGAGCCTCCTTTGAGGTGTTAGGTATCTACGCATACAAATCGTTGATTGGGCCCAAGAGGCCGTTGAAGGCAGTACTACTTTCAACATATTGAGCCCTTGTATGTGGATGTACTGAGACTTTCCATGACATATAATTGTTGCAAGGATCAGTGAGCTTGAACCTATTGTTCATAGCGCACATGAGTTTTATTATGCGATGTGATTTCTACTTGGTGTTTTTATTGAAGTTGTGCATGAGCTAGACTAAGTGTATGGTTTTGTTCCCCCAATTCGATAAGTAAGGTAGTAATGCAAGTCTGCACCGCTAGAGCAGGAATTGGTACTAAAGGGATTTCTACATTGGCCACATCAATCAAGGTGACCAATGAGGGGTCGAATCATTGTATCCTCTCATGACTGCTCATGCTTGGAACTAGCATCAGGGGCCAAGGTGGGGTGTCGAAAGAAGGCATTGTGCCCATAAGCTAGTGACAAATATCATCAATATTACAAGTAGATTTTTTCTGAATCAGTTGTTGTAGACCCAATTGTATTTTGAGGTGTCTTGACTAATGCTCAAATCCCAGGTGAAATTCATCCTGGGCCCTGTTGTGTAGTATTAGTGGTTAACGTAACAGCCTCACCGGTTCATTTTCCTTTTGTGTTGGTGGGTGTGGGTTGTAACAACTACTGTGCAGTTTGTGCTACAAAGGTTGTCATTTGTTGATCATCGCTCTCGTGTTTAGGGCTAGAATCGATGTGGAGAGGGTCCATGGATGTAGAAATCGAATATTGTTTCTTCTTGGATGTCTCCTTGTCCTTGGATACCCCAATGATGGGAATCATGCCATGCCCTCTATTGGGTGGCTTTGGCCCACCTTCTATCCTGGTTGCATTTAGTGTGAGTTTCAAGAGTGTCCATTTCATCCTCAGGGGCCAGTTTCATATGCTTTGGCCACTCTGCTACTCCTTGTTGGATATCTTTTTCCATGATGTAGAATGGAAGAATCATTATGGCATTTCCCTGGTCATCATTGGGATAGATACAAATGTTATGAAATTTACATTCAAATTGAATAGAAATGGCATACTTGTCGATGATACTATGCGAGATGTGAAATTTTGAGGCGACCGCTTAGATAAGTTATTGATGCCACTTCTAAATGACTTTATCATTGGCATCTTGAAAGGAAGGATATATGTTGACTTTCAAGGGTAGGAATCGAGGGGCCGCAAAGTTTGGGCCACCCATAGTGGCACGCTTGTAGCTTGGAGGGGATCTCTAAAGAACCATGGTAAGAAGTAACAATATCTAACTATAATGGAATTCCTTCCGGAAGGTCTTAGCGTCCAAGCTATCATTGATGAACTCATTGAGGATATAACATGGTCGGTCCAGCTAAACATCTCCATACACCATTCGGTGGCTATAACAACACCAAGAGGGCATTCAAATTTTCAACATTTCTACAATAACTTACAGGCGAGCAGTTGGGTGGAAAATCGAACTCGTCTATCATTGATTTCTAAAATTACGACCACACAAGTTCCCCGGTGTGTGTCGTACTTACCATACACATCACCCTATGATTCATCTTTGGATTTCATTTTTTTTTCAAGTTCCTCTCCATGCATGGGAAGTCATGTAACTTGGTGTATAGCTTCTGCATCAACTGGGCAATTCTCTCCCAACCAAAGGTAGCCACAATGTAGTCAAGTAAGTAGAAATTGGATGCAGGTGGTAACTGACGCCTCATGGCCAAAGTGAGGATAGTTGACCTCAATTAGTTTTCCAACCCATTAAAATGGCTTGACCCATTATTGTGTGAGCACTAGTTGTTTTCCATCTGCACTCCTAACAACCTATGTGTAGTTGGAAAAGAACGGCGTTGGGAATTGGACTGGGTATTGTACATCGTAGTCATGAAGCAAATATCTTGAACCCTCCCTGTCTGGGATCCTATAAAAATAACATTGTTGTGTAGCTTCGGCTCTGGTATCTCTCTTTCCCTGACAAACTTTTTTTGTTACAATCCTATAGCTTGCTCGATGAGGCAATTTGAAACTATATTCACTAGGTGCTCTTAGTATCGGCAATATCATAACGGATGAAGAAAAGTAACAAGTTGCACTCATTGAATGTGCATCTACTCATCATTGAGTACCTTTTATGATTGTTATGTGTCTCTAAGTGCTCGAACTTAGACTATAAATAGAAACCTAGGAGTTCGAATGGGGAAATATCATTTCTTGTGAGGGAAGGTTTCCATCCGAGTACGGAATGATGATATTTTCTAAATGTGTTAATCCATTAATAACTCAAAGTGTAGTACTACCCACCTCGAGGACCGACGAGACATAATTTTCAAACATTTGGTTTAGATTGATGGACAATTGGTTTGGATTGTTGGTTGTCATTGATGCCAACCTTTGGAGAATGATATTGTAGATTGATGTCAACTCTTAGAATTGATGTCAACCCTTGGAAGAAGTTCGGTAGTGAATTATGGTAGCACAAAGGCATGGGTAACGACCCTAGTCTGTTTGAGGTATAAAGGCATGAAGATCAGTGAATTTATAGGTAAGACTATTCTAGATGGATAGTACATGTCATGCCATTTCTTGTGATATGTGGAACACCAAATAACTCCTCACGGTTAGAGATTTATGGCCATGTGAAGTTGGAGAACCCTCATGAGTTATCTATAAGATCCTAGAAGGTCAAAGAAGTCAAATTATTCTAGAAGATCCTAGAAGAAGTTGACCAGTCAAAGTGGTTAGTCATGGGTTAAAGTGATTGCAACAAGAAAACAATTAAAAATAAATTATTTGCAACTAGAATTGGAGAGTTTACTAGTGGACAAAGTGGTTAAGTGGACAAAGTGGTTAAGTGGACAAAGTTGGTTAAGTGGAAAAAGTGGCTAAGTGGACAAAGTGGTTAAGTGGACAAAGTGTCTAAGTGGACAAAGTGGTTAAGTGAAAAAGGTTGGTTAAGTGGAAAAAGTGGCTAAATGGACAAAGTGGTCAAGTGGACAAAGTTGGTTAAGTGGACAAAGTGGCTAAGTAGACAAAGTGGTTAAGTGGACAAAGTGGTTAAGTGGATACTTCTAGAGGAAGATACTTGGAGAGTATAAATAAGAGAGCAAGGGTCTCCCATTTGTATCCATTGATCGTATTGAATATCTACCAGTGACTGAGGTAACCAAAGGAGATCTAAGGAGAATTTCAGAGGGACGGTGAAGTAAAGAAGTCTGAAATTTAAGGGAGGATAAACTCTTTTGATGATGCTATCTAAGGTATATTATTTATAGGTCATCTCACCATTTTTTCAATAATTTTTTTTCTACAATGATTCAGATAGCGAAATATGGAGACCGTTGAGTCAACATATCCAAGTAGCTGTGATAAAAGTTTCAGCTTGTGGGTCGTTTTATTTTGGGAGTTACACTCCATGGAAAATAGGGTTTGTGGCTAGTCCTGAAACTAGTCTAAAACAGGTGTTTCGGGTAAAAACATCATAACTTATTCATAACAGATCCAAATTAAGTAAGACCAAATTTATTGGTTAGATTACAGTCTTAAGTATTTTTTGTACCATTTTAAAATCTACACAACAAATATACTGTGTGGGGCATGCTCTACAAGTTTGTTCTCTAGAATAAGCCAGAATTCAACAAGGTATGCCATTTTTTATATAACTCCTTTTCTAGGAGGTTCCAAGCAGTGAAACCTGGAGAAATTGCAGACAAGACACTAAAGAACATTGTGTACTATTTTCAAATCTTTATTCATTACAGGTACATAGTTATGATTATTGCAAGTTAGGGTTGTTGACTAATCCAAAATTAGTCACGTGAAACTAAAGTAAAGTTTGATGAAAATGATAGTCTCTTGTTGTTAAAGTTAAATAAGGTTTGTAGGTATGTGATACTATACACCAGTTCTTTTACAGAGTTACGAATAAGATTTGGATGATGAAATTGATGAGGGATTTTGGTTGAGGCATGTTACATATAGAGGTTGTATAACAATGAGGTTGTGGCACATGGTTTGATGCAATGGTTTATGGTATTTGGTTATGGATAATGTGATGTATTGCTAGAGAAATTTTGATGGTTATATTGGTATATGTATTTGGTATATGGTTGAGGTACATGTTGGGTACATGGTTGAGATAAGTAGTTGATGAGTTGGCACATACATGAGGTGTATATTTGATGATGTTGGTACATCGTTATGAGTCATAGTTGATGTGTAGTTCATGCATGATTGGTACATACTTGGTACATGGTTGGAGGCACTTGTTAGTAGTATTGTTGACACATGGTTTATGGATGATGTAGCACACTTGTCTTGGTATATTATTAGAAGCGCATATTGATCTTGGTGATGATTATGAGTTATTGTGATATGCTTGGTTGATGCACATCTTGGTGATATTGTGCATATGGTTAAAAGTTGTCTTGGTGATTGATCTTGGTGAGTAGATTTGATTTGGTTGATAAGATTGATGAGACAGGTTGTTGTGATAGGTTGTTTGGATAGGTTATTGTGAAAGGTTATTTGTACAGGTATGGTGCATGGTTGATGCAATTGTTTATGGTACAGGTTGAGGTACAGGTTGATGTATGGCACATGTTATTGGTACAAGTTGTTTACAGGTTATTGGTACAGGTTGTTTACAGGTTATTAGTACAGGTTGATTACAGGTTGTTACAGGTTGTTTGGTGCAGGTTGATTGGTACATGTTTACAAGAGTATATCTCACAGTGATAGTGTGACAGTGGTTCCATCATTCTACTTATATTTCAGGGAGGTTGGATAGGGCAAGGATGTTGAAATTATGGTAGTTCTGGGAGGTATTTACCTCCACATGTAACCCTGACGAGAATAGAATATTTTGGGAAGCAAGAAGAAACCCTAAAGTATTAAACTTAACCCTAGAAGACAAGTCGGCTCAAGGAAATAATTAATATTAAGTATTTAGCCTATGGAATGAGAAGTCGGCCCAGACAACTCAGGAAACGATATAAATACAAGTAGCCAGACCTCATTTTGTACACACAGATCAAAATTTCAACTGGGAAGAAGTGCTCACTACAAAAACTGGACAAGTGCGCAAGTCTGAGGAGCTACTGCAATCGGCAGCTGCCACAATCTGTATTCTTGGTTTAGGCTCAGACTTTCTATTGGTTATGGTTGGACTTTATGATCAGTCTTGGTTATCTTTGCTTGATGCATTAGCCTTGGGTTGGCTATTGGTTTGCTTCCAGAATCATTCTCTGTCAAGGTTAAGGTGCTCGGGGGTGGCTTTGGCCTATGGTTGGGTGAAAATATTGTAATATTGTCTATGGTTAAATGAGCACATCCATTACTTTCTAACAAGTTATGGGCCCACACTATCTTCAGACAGTCTAAGTGCTGGAAGATAGATTGGGAGGATTTGCTCAGTTACAGTTGCAGTTGCATCCAGTCTTTGTGGTAGCAACAAAACCATAACCCTCTTGTTGAGGCACCTTAAGTGAAGAGATTGACCTAATTTCTGGATAGACTAGTGCACCCTAGCCTAGTGCATCTCCTGGTACTCTCAGCAAGCTAAGACGTCAAGTTTGAGTTTTTGGTCAAAATCAAGGGTTGACCAAGTCAAAGCAATTATGACTTACTCTATGAAGTTAGAAAACAAGTTATAAGGGGATTCTAACTTCAGAGTATGGAATACAAGGATTGACCTCATCCTTTCCAAGAATAAAGCGTTGGATATCGTGAAAGGAAAGATCGTGGAACCACAGTTCGAAAAAGGAAAAGAGAAGGAACCTCAGAACGTTGCAGTTATGGAGAAATTCAAAGATAGTGACATCAATTCCATGAGTATCATAGTGGACTCTATAAAATACCACTTGATACCCTACATCTCCCATCTTGACTCATCTAAGAAGATGTACGATGCCCTAACTAACCTATTCTCAGTCAGAAACATTGGACAAGTAATGAGTCTGAAGAATGAGCTTTGTGACATGAAAATGAATGATGATGACAACATAACATCATACTTTGTGAGAATATCTCGGTTAAGAGATCAACTACAAGCTATTGAAGAAATCATTTCAAAGAAGGAATTGGTAAATATAGTACTCAATGGTCTTCCCAAGACATGGGATGCATTTGTCGCAAGCATGAACACAAGGAAGGAGTATCCCACATTTGAATAACTTTGGACTTGTTGTGCACAAGAAGAATCAAGGATTAATGAAAAAGAGGAACCCCAAAAGAAATACGATGATCAAGCCTTCATGACAAGGTTCAAGAATTTCAGGAATAAAAAGAAGTTTGGCTCAAGGAAGAAACCAAATCAAGAGAAAGATACGTCAAAAATAAAATGCTTCAACTGTCGAAAATATGGTCACTACAAGAATCATTGTCTCGAGTTAAAGAAAAGGAAGGAAACACACGAAGCATTAGTTGCCGAAGAAAGGGAACCCTCAAAGAAGACCAAGCAGGATAAAACAAACTTCTTCTTCTAATACAAGGTAACAATATTCTTCATAGTTCTTGTACATACCATGTTTACATAGTTTCTATACATATTTTGCATATCTATTTCTTAGAAGATAATATGTTCAAAGAGAAACAATACCTATGAAAGAATAACAAGATAAGGATTGCTATCACGATGAATACAAGTCAAGCAATACACGTGAAAAGATGAAGTAGATTGACAATCCTTGGCAACAATTCCTGTGGAATCTATTAAAACTGCAAGATAAGTCGAAATCGGAATAAAACTTGAAGAAACCTAGAAGAAGTAAAAACTGAAAGAAGTCGGCAATCAAAAGGAAAAGACTTGTGACACTTTGCAGAAGGAAAAAAGGATGCATATGAGAGCATGGACTCTCTTAGATGGAGTCGATTATATAATTCTAAAAGAAGAGCATACATTCATGCATGAATCAAGTATTAGGAGGGAGCTAATCCTAAATAATATGATCCATCAAGGATTATGAAGTATCTATCCATGTTCCCATTGATGGCAGCAGCCATGAAAAGCAACACGTGTTCAATTTGACTTTAGAAGAAGTTTTATTCGAAAAGAAGCCTTAAAGTATCCCTGGTTGTCCATCCCCATCCATGATCCTATGATAAAAGGAAGAATTTGTAATCTTCAGGGCATGGAATCTATAGAAAATGCCATGGACCCAAGAGCTAAAGAGAAACATGAGGAATAACATGAAGATTTGAAGAGAGAAAGAAAAGCTATAACAACCAGTCATTATATCGAGAATCACAAGACTACCATCTTGGTTTGAACCCACTAAAAGTAATCAAGCAGAGGAAATTAAAGTTGTAATGAAGAACAATGTATGGAAGACTTATGAATGGAAGCATTGTGAGATCCAGAACTAAAGGTTCTCCTAGATGGAAGGAGAGGACTATGATGATAACTTTTTCCAGTAACCAGACATACCTTTACCTGAGACATTATAAATCCTACAATATCCATGGGTTGGAGTTTACATTAAATGAATGTAAGGATTGTTCTCCTCAACAGAGTAATTGAACAAAGAAGTGTATGTAGAGAAACCTCAAGGTTTTGAGGTATACCAGAAAGAGACTCTTGTATGCAGATGGAAGAAGACAACTTGGTGTTGAGCCTCCAATGAACAACAGAAGCGTGGTGAAAACTTTCTATAACAGAGATATTGTATCAAAATGGTTACTCAGAAGCCCAGGATGAATGATGGATTGCTAAATCCATGACAAACTCTCATGATGACAGAAGAGGTGCCACTTGGATATGTTCTATTTTGAGCCTTGCCACGATGTCATGAGCTAGCAGGAAATAAAAGTGTTGAATCCAACCATGATATGTTGTAATGATCAGAGCTATATGAAGCCTTCAGAGAAAACCAGTGTTCCAGACAGACCAAAGTACATTGAAATAAAGCATTACATTCTCTGTGATGAAGTCCAGAAAAGAGAAGTGGTTCTCCAATATATCTCCACAGATGAGAAGATAGAAGATATTTTGGTAAACCCTCTGTTCAAGATCGAAAAAGCTTGCTTACTTCAGAGTACAAGTTGGATCTCATGGAGGCAACTTCCTTATTGAAAAAGGAAGAGATTACTCCCAGTTTGGGAGGGAGCACTGGTGTCTTATTGATTTATGGACAATCATTTTTCAATTTGAAAAATGGTCTAGGATGAGAAGTTCCTTTCCAGTTCGGAAAGTGGTTTGAGATTTCTGATGGACAGGCATTTTCCAATTTGGAAAATGGTCTAGATTGGATGGTCATTTTCGTAATGAAAATGGTTTGATAGATTGTTGATGTTCCATAGACAATAATTCCCCTTGTGGCTAGTGTGGGGGAATGGTCTGGGACAGTCTTTCTTCTTGTAAGTCACTCTCAATAGTGGTCAAGAAGAATGGTCATCCTCATCAGGCAATCATTCTTTCGAAGTTCATAGTTGTGAGAAGTTTAGAAGAATGGTACATTTTGGAGGTTGGTGCAGGACAGTCATTTCCTTTGGAAATGGTCCGGACAGTCATTCCCTAAGGCAAACTCATTCTCTCCAAGTTGCACTTTGTTTAGTACTGGAAGAATGGCCCAGTTAGGTGAATGGTCCAAGTTCAACAATCAGGAACCAGCATTGCCTAGGGCAGACTCATTCTCTCCAGGTTCCACTTTGTTTAGTGCCGGAGGAATGGCCCAGATAGGTGAATGGTCCAGGCTCAGAAATCAGGACAGTTATTCTTCTATGCTTGGGAAGAATAGTCCAGTAGCTCATGGCTGATGTTTTACCTTCTGAGGGTAGATGCTCTTCCAGATCTCATAGATGTGAGTGGAAGAATGGCCCAGATAACTCAATTTATATCATGACATTGTTTTTCTATGTAGGTTGATATCAGATGATATGATTTCTATGGAGACTATATGTCTCTGGATAGTATATGTATGCTACTGTGGTGGATGTGTTCCACTGGTTGTGACTATGTGTCACTGATTAAGTAGTTGTGTGCTACTTGGTGTGGTAGTGTACCACTAGATTGTAGTTGTGTACTACTATGGATAGACACAGTTGTGTTCTATTGAATGACATTGTTCTGATTGCCATGTAGACTATCAATAGTGTTGAAAATGATTATCGACTAGATGGATGGTCAGCGTACTGATGGAAAAACATGCTCCAGACGGAAAATCGTCCAGGACATTTATTCTTTCAGGACAAATGTCTGGATTAGAAGAGTAGTCCTTGTATCCCATGATGTAGCTTCCAACATCTGTTGGAATAGTTATTCTTCTAGGACATATGCCCGGATAAGAAGAATGGTTCTTGTATCACTCTTTGGAGTGAGTGACTTATTCATCATCATGTCTTATTACTCAAATGGACTATGGTTTCGAGAGATGATGCAGTTGATGTTGTCAAATGACATTGATAGTGATGATGTTGTTCGTGATCTAATCATGAGATAGTTTGTACGACTATGATGATGCTACCAGTTGAATGGTATGTTTTTGTTCAATACCATTACCTTCAATACCTCCCTAGCTAGGATGGAGTGTTGATATTATGGTAGTTGTAGGAGGTATTTACCTCCACATGTAACCCTGACGAGAATAGAATATTCCGGGAAGCAAGAAGAAACCATAAAGTATTAAACTTAACCCTAGAAGACAAGTCAGCTCAAGGAAATAATTAATATTAAGTATTTAGCCTTTAGAATGAGAATTTGGCCCAGACATCTCAGGAAACAGTATAAATACAAGTAGTCAAACCTCATTTTGTACACACAGCTCATAATTTCAACTGGGAAGAAGTGTGCACTGCAGAAACTAGGCAAGTGCGCAAGTCTGGGGAGCAGTTGCAGCTGGCAACTGTCGCAATCTGTATTCTTGGTTGAGGCTTGGACTTTATATTGGTTATGGTTGGAATTTCTGATCAGTCTTGGTTATATTTGCTTGATGCATTAGCCTTGGTTAGCTATTGGTTTGCTTCCGGAATCATTCTCTGTCAAGGTTAAGGTGCTCGGGGGTGGCTTCGACCTATGGTTGGGTGACAATATTGTTATATTGTCTATGGTTAAACGAGCACATCCATTACATTCTAACAAAGGATAGGTGGTTGTAGCCACCTTCTGGTTGTAGCCAGAGAACATAAGAGGTTGTAGCCTCCTTCTGGTTGTAGCCAGAGAATTGGGGAGTTGGATCTTCCCTTAGGTTGTAGCCTCAGAATCTAGGAGGTTGGAGCCTCCTTCCAGTTGTAGCTAGAGAATTGGAAGTTGGTGTTTATTTAAATTTAATTCTTGACATATAAGAAATGCATTCTGTGATTTTCTCCCACATTGGGTTTCCACGTAAATATTATTGTATTGTGCATTGTGTGGATGTGTTTGTTATTGTTTATTATGCACTGATGAATGTTAATGCTCATGATACAATAATATATTGATGTTGAACATGGTTGAATAAGTAAAAGAATATACTTTGTGGTTTAAAGGATTAATAATTGGTATAATTTCTCATTACTGATTCAGCCCCCCTCTCAGTAATCCAACAATAATTTATTATACTGCCTCGTCACCCCCCCCGGCCATCAATGGGTGTGGAAGGACCATTTCACCTCGTGGCCATTGTCGGCTTTATCGTTCCACTAGTCCACATCAGCCTTGCTTCTATCCTTTCATATTCATGGGAAATTTAAAATCTTCTATATTGTCAAACATGCAAAATCTCCAGATGATATTTTGGCATTTATGACCAGGTGATGTCAATATATGTGAACTTCTCGGGAACGTACGACGGATATGTCAGTATTTATTTCATGAAAGGGTCTATGCCACCTTAATTTTTAGAGTGATTTTGATAGTTCTATACATGTTTGAGGTTTTATTCTTCAAGGGGAGTCATGCATGATCCCTACACACCCCTACATCTAGGAAATCTTAATCTATCGTGGAAACATTTGGTGAGTCTCGACGCTTTTTCATATAGATCCAGCTTCTCGGTCTTTTCCATGGAGGATCTACACTAGTCGCAGCTAGACCTAGGGGAATATGACGACCTCCAAACTCATCCTTAGGCATGTGCGACTTGTTTGTTTGCCTAATAGGAAACAAAGGAACTAAATGAATAGAATTGCTTACTAGTAGGGCATGTTGGGTTTTCAGATAGATTCCTCACACACACTTTTTCTTTTTGGCTACCCAATGTATCTCATAAGAACACAGGTATCGTAGGATGTCTACACATGGCCTAAACCATTCTCTTAGTGAGTCTTCCACAACTGGCCATTCACGGAGATGCTCCCAATGCATTTCCCACCACTACGCAGGTATATCTATTAGCAATGTATCGAGGGCATGTACCTAATGGAGTAATGGAATATGTTGCATCCTAACAATGAAAGTATCCATCATATATGTCCCATCAAACCAGTAGGGCCCAAATTCATATTCACATGCCGCAGTGGTAGTTCATGTGCATTGCCTAGTAAAAAATCCATATAGCTTATGTTGCCACCTCTCCATGGCATCATTTGAATTAGTTTTAGAGGACTTCACACTTCTCTAGCTCAACTCCCCATCCATCATGGGATTGAGCTTATCTTCCCAACACCCCGTTATCTGGTAGATATTTTCAATAATGGAGATATATGCATCATCATTTATGGGATCATTGTATCTTTCACCTTCAATTGTATCTAATGATATAATCACATGCAATGTGTCTATTTCAAATGACATCTATCTCTTCTTCAAATTCCCAATCAATACCAAGTAGGGAAGGGTAGGGATGTGAGTCATCCATGATATCAATCAATTAAAAATATGCCTTAGTCTTCACCCATTCTATGTTCACTTCGACCTGATCGACATGACCTATAGGATAGATTTTGTATCAATTCACCAGTTAAAGCTAAATGGGGGACCAAACCAAGTTTGGTTTACCCATCAAATCCCAACATTTCTTCGAAGAGATGTTCACATCGGATCCCATATCCAACATGACACTGTCCATCTCATAGTTTCTGAGTTTATATGTCATCTTGAACTCTCTTCTTATGAGCTTCTATTTATCGACCTAGCACACATCCCTTTCTGGTAAGGGGGCATATATTTCTATAACTCTCCCTTCTTCCCCCATGTAGATTTCTAACATGTGCATAAACGTTTTCGTGGCATCGGGATCATTCAAGAACCTCAAACAATAGTGCAAGAATTTACTTGATATTTGGTTTCTTCTGCATGACCCATGTCATGCAATGATTCTTCTCACGTAGTGCACCTCAATTATTCATGCACATGCTCCTATATTTCCCTTTGCTCAGCTTATCATAATTCTTCTTTCCTATGGGATTCTTCCAACGACCTTTGTGTCATGCGTTGTATCTCTTCATGTGCATGGGCTTCCTCCAAAGACTTATGTGTGGTGCACTCCAATTCTTCACATGCTCGAACCTCTTCCAATGATCTCTTTGTCATGTGGTGTACCTCCTCATGTACTCGGGCTTCCTCCAATGACCTCTGTGTCACACACTGTAGTTCTTCCCGCACTCTTTCTTCCTCTAGTGCCCTTTACGAATTGCAAAAAAAAATTCTTCTACTATGAAACAACAAATTTAGGAGGACATTGTGCTACCTTTATGATCTTCCTCTTCGTTCTCTAGCCTAATATTTCTCCATTCCCAAAGTCCATTCCCATATTCACTATGCCTCAGGTTGTCACCTGGACATCCACTTCTTCGTCCTTATTTTGATTCTTTTGTGACTTTGTAGTTACCATGTTGCAGTGTGCCTTCTTCTCTTCCCACATTTTCAATAGTCGAGACAATCCTATGTGACATGCTTGGTACTATAGCAGTACCCATAGAGAACACACGGTTTAGTATAAAATATCAACCCATGGCCTATCTCACCACAATTAAAACAAGTGGGGGGTCTTCCTCCACTTCCTCCATATTAGCATCCTCTACCACATGCATATCCACCCTTGAGACTTGCTTGATATCTACGTCTCTCAATGCCTCAACGGTCACCATCCTTATGATCTTCCTGAACCCAAAAGACATCATGGGTGTGGTCATACATCAATTGAAAAGATAGGAAATTTTCATATCATGTCCCATATATTTTCATAACTTACATAAAGGAGCATGGTGAGTCTTTTGATATTTCTCCAGTGTTGGACAACTGGGTGGGATCATGTCCCATATATTTTCATAACTTACATAAAGGAGCATGGTGAGTCTTTTGATATTTCTCCAGTGTTGGACAACTGGGTGGGATATGTCCCCATTGTCTGCAAATATTGCACCATTCTATATGAGGCCTAGTCAAAAATAGATTCAGCACACCCATCGCCAGATAATTTCCCAATGTAGGACAATAATCCCTATGGCGACCTTATGATTGGAACATAGTACACCATACGTTCTCGCACACCATGTTCTCCTTCACCATATCTTACAACTGCATGGTTAAGTTGGAAACCTAGGATTACACCTGTGCTAAACCTATTGATGATTCTCCAGGTGCATCACAATCTCCACTGCCTCTACCTGAGTAGTCACCTTATGTTGGGTAAGAAGAAATCAAATATGGAGAAGCATCCCCACAATGAATCATTCTTTGTGTTGAATTTTATGGATCTAGAACATCAACCTATCCAACAAGATCTTGAACTGTTGTTCATAATCCCACACGGTCTCTCTTGGTTGTTTCTTAATATTTGTAATGCATTTAGATTATAACTTAATCTTATGGAACTCCTTAAGCATGTCTCTCTTATTTTTTGTTAGGAACCTCATCTATCTCGCTGGCACAATGGCCTTGTACTTCATGTACCATGTCAGGGTTTTGTCCTTGAAAGTGGTTTCTAGCTTTGCAATCTTTGATTCTTCATTTGTGATCCTCTTCACAGACCATATATCCTCACACATAAACCAATGTTTCTCTGCATCATCCTTACCTATCCCATGGAACACGAGTAGCCTCAAAGTTGTATCTGAATTCACCATTCTCAATCTAGGACGGTGTCCTCGAACTATCTGATTAATGTTGAGGCTCTCGATATTGATAATCTCCCTTGCGAAGTATTATTGACTGTGTCTTCTTCTTCACTTGTATCTTCTCTCATTTCTTCTCCCACGCCTTCTTTTATTCCTATTGTTGTGTTATTTGTTGTTCTTTATTATTGGTTATGTTGGGGTCCTATAACCATAGGTAACCCGATTCTTCAGCTGCTATTCGACGTTGCCCCCATGATGAAGACATATGGCTTGTTGAGCTCGGTTGATTCCATTTCCCCTCCATCCATTTCACCTAATCCTCCATCACCCTGCTACATCCTTCATCCACTGTTGTGCCCTTCAGTCCCTCACCCTTCATTTCTTCACCCCTTCGCCAATTTTATCCCTGCATGAATAAACGAGCTTAGGAAAAAAGAAACAATAAGATTAATAATGTTAGTAACAAAATTTAGTATAGTTAAAATAAGTTAGACTAGTTAATAATTAATTAATTAATTAATTAATAATTAAGTTAATTGTTTAAGTTAGTACCTAGGTTAGTATTTTATTAATCAAAATTGTAATTAAATACTAATTGAAAACAATAAAAAACAAATTCATATTAATAAAACATTAAAATATAATAAATTAATAATAAAAACTAATCAACAAAACAATATAAAAACATATTAATTAAAAACAAATTAAAAATAATAATAATAAAACAATAACAAAAAATATATATTAAATAAAAGTATAAAGCATACTAAACGCATTAAAATAAAACATATAATAAATAAAATATAAAACAAAAACACATAACGTAAAACATATAATATAAAAAATATATATATTAAAACAAAACGAAATTAAAATTAAAAAACAAAAATCAAAAATCAAAAAAACATTAACGCTCACACACTCCCCGTACAACTCGGACCCCCCCTCCCCCCCTCCCCTCACGTCCCATTAACACCTTGGGGTATGAGTTGGTGGTATTGGGAGGGACAAGTGTCACCTCTTGGTGAACTCGGACCCCCCCCCCTCCCAATACCACTTACGACCTCAGGGGGGTCCGAATAAACCGTTCAGCCCTCCAAAACCGCCCTCCCGAAAAACTCAAAACCGCTTGTTTTTGCGAGTTTGACCAGTCGTCTTCCGAAGTGGATTTTGAGCAATTGGAAACGAATTTTAAAAAACCGAGAGAGAATTTTGTTCAGAACGAGCTGAAGAACAAAAACCTCTTCCATATTTTTCACAGGCGCCACCAGATGGGAGAATCAAAGCCATCTTTTAGCCTCATTTTTCAGTTTCGCGTTTTTCCTGTTTCAGTCCTAATTTTACGGGAGTTGTTTCAGCGAGTTGGAGACAAAATTGGAGAAAATGAAAGAGGTTTTTTCTCCAGACAAACTTATCTACAATAACCTCCTTCATTTTTTACACAGGTGTCACCATTGAGGAGAAACAAATGTCTAAGTGGACCCCTTTTATGCAGCAGTTCAGCCCGTTCTTCATGGCGGACAGTTCAGGATTTTCAACGATTTTATTTCTATTTTTGACCGAGGTGGTTGAAATCAACCTCCTAAGCTTGGGGAGAGTCTGTTCTATATATTGTAATAGAGAATGGGGTATTTTTTTTTTTTTTTTTTTTTT
>ML832777.1:0-14465 GCA_009831015.1 Picea engelmannii
GCTAGCCCTTTCTAGGGCAAATGAGACATCCAGGAGCAAAATGTTAGCCCCCCCAGGGGCCTCTCCAACATGCCACACGTGCCACTACTGCCCAGTCTGCCTCCAAAAGCATTCATGAAGCTGGATGACGTCATGGTGAAGATGGGGACGTCCTAAGCCTTCCAAGGCTTGCGTTCCACTGAAAAGGGGTCATTCCCCCTAGGTCTAGTCCTGTCGTAGTGTCTCTGGTGGAACGTCCTCTTCCTATAAGGTGCAAAACTCCTGATCAAGCTCTGTCTTGTCTCTGCCCCCTGATGGCGTCTCAACATCCATCTGGTGGGCTCTTCAGCCCCATGGAGGTCCAAATTGGTCATCTCCTCATGTGTACTGGTCCAAATGGTACCTGTCCATCGAGCATGGTCCTGCACATCAAAAGCTACGCCCTCCATGGGCTCATCAGTCACATGGATCATAGCAATGTCTATCATGGGCTAGTGTCCACAAGAAAAGGAGAGTTTCCAGAAAGATCTCATCCAAGCCATGTAAGTGAGGTGATGTGGTTAGGGGATGTCCAAACATGTGGGTGCAGTGAGGGCCAGGGATGCATAAGGCATAAGTGTTACCCGTGGGTGCCTTTGTAGAAAGCGAGCTGTATCTGTCATGGATGCATTTTTTCCAAGCCCATTTTTGCCTTATTCTTTTTATTCTTTTATTCTTTTTTTTTGCTTTTTTGTTCAAGAGCTAATCAGGGGACATTGCCTTGGCATGGTGACCAGAGCTGACAGTGTTACCCACAAGTACTTTCACAGAGATGAGAAGGTTGGCTCGTGATGAGACCCCCTTTCCATTGGCCATGCAACCAAGTGTCATTGCCCTGGCGTGGTGACCAGCTGGTGGCAATGTCATACTGCTAGGTACCCATGGACCTAATAGGCTGGCTCGTGATGAGACCCCCTATCCTCTGACTAGGTCTTGTTTTACTATTTTTCCGGGTCCCTCTTGTTTCTTGCTGAGAGGCTTTTTATTGCCTTCTCGGGGATCCCTGGGCGAAGCATCTTGAGGTTTTATTTCTAGGCTTTTGTCTTTTACCAGCTGCTTTTACCTTTTGGGCCTTTAGCCCCTTCTTCCCACGAGATAAGGTGCAATCTTGCAAATAGGTCAACCCAATGCCCGGACAAGGGGAATGGGATAGATGAATGGGAGATAAGATGAAATAGTGGTGCTATGATGGGAGCGGACAATGGCTTTTCAGAAATTCCCCCTTGTGGCAAACCAAGACCTATGGGCACAGGCTTGCTAGGGCACCCTGTCAATTTCCCCAAACATGGTCAAGTGGGCTAATGTAAGATCCAAGCAGTTGTTAGAGATAAAAGGAATCAGATGCATATATTTAAAGGTTTCAATGATCAAAAGTGACACATACCATGATACCTGGACCAATTACCTCATGGAGCAAGAACCTCTTCTGATACAAGATCAAGCCAATGGTTATGGATGCTGTTGTTACTGACAAGACAAAATATGATGAATGAAGAAAAGGCGGGCCCTCTAGGGCCATGCTCAGGTCAATCTTGCTCTCGGTACTCCATGTCTATGACCTGTGTGCCTTGAGACATGATCTCCTGGTTATCCCTAAAAAGTGGGGATAACAGGTACCATTACCCAGTTGAAAATCTCATAGACGAATTCTTTGGCTTTATCTCCCAGAGTTTCGAGTGGTACACATGAATAGGCTTTGCATTATTTGGAGTCCAGCGCCAACTCATTAATGGGAAAGGTCTCATGAAGCAAATAACATCCATAATGTAAGCAGACATGAAAAATGAAGATACTTTCCTGCTCGCCTTTTGTGCTCGATATTCTGTAATCTGACTGGCCAGACTATCTGAGAACAATTTGGCCCAGTCGAAAGAGAATCCCTCAGCTACTGTGTGAATAAGTGGTACCCACGAGAGAAAGAAATGAGCGATGTCCTCCTTCCCATACAGTGTACAAACCATCATCGCTATATACATGAATTGTGGCTCTAACGATGAGATTGAATAAATACCATTGGAATCGTCTCTGAATTTCGCTAGGTGCGAACACCAGTGTTTGATCAGGTCGATAAGCTTTTCCCAAATTGCTCACATTCTTTCTTTTTGAAACCCTCTAAGAATTCGGCGTTGTGCGTAAAGCTCGGTGTGGGCGACAACTTGCACATTGCCTGCAGATGCTCTGGCGTGAATGTCCCAATTGCCACCTTTTGCTCGTTGAATATTGTCCTAGTCGGGATATCTACATGGTCCAGCGCCCATTTGATCATATCATAATAGGGAAAAATTCGTGGCCTTGCTCCTATCTTGTGTATCTCTGACTGAGCGACAACTTTGTATTTGCTGGATAAGTCATCTTTTTCATTATCGTTGGAATCGTCTGGACAATTTATCAGCTCGAATTGCAAAACGTTGGAGACATGTGTCCATGTTTTGACAGTGTTGATGCTTCTAGGCGAGGTATCAGAAATAATATCTGAACCTTGGCTTGAATTTTCGCTAGTTGTCTTGGGCGTTTTCCGCGGAGCCATGATATAGAACCTTGTGATTAGGTTTCCTGTCACAGAAAATGAAAACACAGACAAAGGTTATCTCGGTAAATTGGCTCTGTGAAAACTAGAAGAAAATTTAAAATAATGACGAAAAACCTTCCGTTTTGAGCACTCAAGTCTGTGCGAGTCCTTGCTGACAGAGTGTTTAAATCATTTAATAGAAAAATTTGGAGATAAAATAGGATCTTACTATCAATCATTTCATTATTTTTCTTATAAATGCCGTAAATGTTTGATAATTCGAGACTTGGGAAGATCGTAGAAACGTTTAATTCTTTGTCCGTAAGCTGTATGGGTTAAAAATTATTTAAGGTATTGATTGATCCCGTTTAACCCTTTAATTAAGTGTGATTAGTCCTTAATCCCTTTTTCGGCGTTCGCAGTCTCAGATGATTTTACTCTTAGCCTTTGATCATGAACTCCGAATCTGCGATATTGCGATTTGGTTGACTAAATGTGATTAGACTTAGGTTTATAATTAACCATGATCAATTAACAAAATTCACGACCTCGGGTATCGTGGTTACAAACATGTTGCTTCAAGGTAAAAACCGTCGAGTCGGGAGATCGTGATAACGATTAACTATGGCTTAATTAACATTATTCTTGTGGTTAACCAGATTTATTTTAAGTTGATTTCGCAACTTCCCACGTCGGGAAATCGAAGGGCGTTCGAGGTGTGACTCCCGAAACGCGAAAGCCCGCTGTATTAAAAGTGATAATCCCTGCTTAACGGTTTTTATAATCGTGATTAACTTAAAACAACTTCGCTATTTCGCGTGTCGTGACATTGAGAGCTTTGATATGTATAACCGTAATATCTACGAAATCCCGAAATCCGATTTTTTTAAGGTTTATGTGTATCGCTTTGCTATTAAGAAAGTAGGCGGCTCCAACCTTTTGATAAAATGAGTATTAGAAAAATTACATGTGTTCCAACAGAGAACAACAAAATTATGACTCAGGGTATGAGGAAAGGAGACTGGAGACTTCCACTTTTGGAGGATCAGACAGGGGCTCAGATACATCTTGGAGGAGAGCACGTGGCATAGATGATGTATTACCCACAGAGCAGGTCACAGATAGATTTCCTGCACATCAACAGAGCATAGACAAGAGCTCAGACAGATCTTGGAGGAGGGAGTGTATCATGGATGATACGTCGCACACAACGCATGGGACACATAGAATTTCCGCACATCGACAAAACAAAGATAGGAGGTCCTTACAGACATAGAGGTCAGGGATAGATTGGATAGATGGAGAGACTCAGAGTGATTTGCGACAGAGGGGTCTTTGTTACAGTTGCAGGCAGTCTTGGCGGCCGGGTCACAGGTGTATGGAGGACGATCAGGTACACTTAAACAGTAATATAGGGGGAGGCGTAGGACAGAGACAAGACATAGTGTACAATAGTGATGAGGAGCGGCCTCAAGGAGAGGCTAAGGACATGACTATCACCCCCTACCTTGCATTCGTAGCTTTCATACATTCAAGATTAGGGGAGGAGTGCAGGGACAACGAGTCATGGTTTTGATTGATGGTGGGGCTACCCACAACTACATTAACTCAGGATTAGTTAGGAGGATGGGCTTACCTACAGTTGATATTGGAGATTTCCAAGTGAGGGTGACAAGTAGACACAATTTGGTTTGCCCGCAGAGAGTTAGTCACCTAGAGTTGTCCATGGGAAACTACAAGGTGGCTGATGATTTTTATGTGATGGACTTTGAGGATATAGAGATGATTCTGGGCGTATAGTGGCTCAGTACATTAGGGAAGATCTCTCAGGACTACCGAAAAATGAAGATGGAGTTCAGGATTGCAGGAGGAAAAAGCGTAGTTCTAAGGGGCATGACCACTAATGCTCCAAAGGATGCTTCAACACAATAGATGGGGATGGTGTTGGGACATGGTGGTATGCATAGCACAACAGTTAGAGAGCCGCAACCATTGATGAGGTGATAGTCTTATGAGGGGATATCCAAGTAGAGATAGTGGGCACAGGGTATAGTTCATTTTGGGAGACATTCAATCATAGATAGTGTGTGCACATTTATGGCGGGGCGCATACCAGTAGAGATTATCACAAGGGAAGCGAGACCATTGGTCAGAGACTTGGGGCACAGGTTCATGGTAGGAGGCAGGCTTGTAGAGGATGTTACAAGGAGTGATAGCCACATTAGGAATAGCCTTGGTCAGTGATTGCTTGAGGACAAGCAATTTTGGGAAGGAGGACTGTAATGTCCCTTTCCAAATGACTACACGGTGGATGACGGATTAATCTATACACTATCCCCGTAGGCTATAATCAGTGGGAAAGGGGAGACTATGGAGATTAATTGATGTCACTAGCTTATTAAAGCTAAATTATAAAGGTGACATGAGTTAATTAAAATAAAAAGCTTATAAAGTGACTTTTCAATTAATTGAGAAAATAACCTTGGAGTCACTTTAATAATTTAAGTGATTCTCATGAGAGGCATATAAAAGGAAATGAGGGGGGCCTCTCTCTCTGATTATGCATGTTGTGTTTTTGAGTTGAGATCAAGGAGAGATCATGGAACTTGGAGGCTTAAGGTTTGGAGTAAAACCCTAGATCTAGTTTCAGTGGTGAAAGATCCACTCTAGCCAAAGGGATTGGTTTCAATGGAGAGATATCACTCTAGCCAATAATTTTGCAGGTTCTATTAAGATCATATCACTCTCAGCTATCATTAGTAAAGAGGGGGGGCACTATTGGAGGGCTTTCTGCAGGGAGGGCTCTTTGTCCGATCTTAAGGAGTTCAATTTGGCTTCTAGTGGTTGGATATGGAGGAGATTTATACGTGGGTATATTTGTCATCCTTCTTGGCACTCTTGGTGGTTTCCATCCCCCATAATTATTTATTATCAGAGCTGGGCTGAATTACTGAAGGAGGGCGCACTTTGGGTTAGAGATCTGGTGTTTTGGGGTTAGATCTTGCACTCGCAGTAAGGGAGATTCATGTCTAGGGCCAGCCATGCCATTTGCTCAATTGGGTTGTCTTCTTTTTGAGGGTTTGAGCCCAGATCTAGGAGGAGCGAGTTATTATTATTTCAGCAGGGCGTAAGTCTCATGGAGGGGGCCTTTCTTGGCATGGGAATTATGAATTTTGCATGATATAACATCCCTTTTGGGCAGCCATCATTAGGGGATTGAAAAGGAGGATCTTTGACACTATTTCCTTGCATTTTGGAGCCATTATTGGCCAATAAAGTGGCTGTTGTATTACTTGTATCAGATCTGGAAATTACTTCTATGGACAACCATATATAATAAATAAATAAGCAAGGATTCTTGGAGGTAATTGTGCTTTCTCAAGTTATATTCTTGGTATCAATTCTTGTACTCATGGTATGTATGTTGTGAGTATTCTATGCTGTTCTAAATCGTAATAATTAGGAAAACATGCTTAAAATGCAAGCTACAGCCAATGTATGCAACTGTTTTTGAAAACACTTCAACCAGCCAGCTGCCATAAAATATAACAGCCAACAAATATTTATAACAGACCTCAGTAAAGAAGTGTTAAGGGGTTGGAATTGAAGTAATTGACATCATACATCCATCAGAAAACCTCAAGGAAGTTGTGATAGTAAGTGGAAGCTATTTGGCAAGGGTATTTGAGCATACCGTCAAATTGTTTGACGAAAGTTTTCAACCACATATATCTGATTTTTACATCAGATTTGGTTGGGAATCTTACAGTATCTTTCTCAAGAGTACACCACTAACTTTAGATCCTTACATTTCATAATGATAACAACTTGTTTTTAACACCTAGAATCCTTTTGATAGGTACCAACTGATTGCACAACATATCCTATTTGTTTGATTATCTCGATCAATCCTTATAAGAGGTTGTAAGCCTACATAAGACATAACAATGGCATATGATTACACATTAGAAGATTTACAAGACCTTAAGATTATCAATTAAAACAATCAATAACTCTTTGCGATACATGTTACAAAATAGGTTTATATATCATTAAGACGAGCGATCTCCACTACCTACACATCTAGGTGTTCTCTACCCACTACTATTGGTATCTACACTCAACCTAGTGATAGCAACTATAGTCTTGGTGGTAGATTTTGCACTCATGATGCCAATTGTTATCTTTTCTATGGTTGAACTGAGTGTAGTGAGGTGCTCTACAACCCAGTATGACATTGATGTTGTCAAGTACATACATGACAATATCTAAAAACAATTAAATCAGTGTAGGTCCATCTTAAACCTGGATCTATCAAGCACCAAGAGGGATCAAATTTCTTGAGGCATAATTTTTTACACTCAGTGCTCTACAACCCAGTATGACATCGATGTTGTCAAGTACATACGTGAAAACATCTAAAAAAATTTAAATCAGTGTAGATCCATCTTAAACCTAGATCTATCAAGCACCGAGAGGGATCAAATTTCTTGAGGTATAATTTTTTTATCATTTAATATGAAGGCATTCATATATGACATGGAATTAACTAATCAAAAAATTTACACCTTGAGAAATTTGATTCCTCTTAATGCTTGATAGATCTGGGTTTAAGATGAATCTTTGCATCAAGAGTAGCGAGGTGCTCTATAGCCCAGTATGACATAGATGTTGTTGCATACATATGTGACAACATATAAAGAACTATCAATGCTCTACAACTTGGTATGACATAGATGTTGTGACATACATATGTGACAACACCCAAAAAAATTAAAGCAACGTAGATCCATCTTAAACCCGTATCTATCAAGCACCAAGAGTGACCAAATTTCTTGAGGCATGTTGCCGCTTAATCTACACCTCAGGTCACGTGGAAGAAATCTTCAATCCACTGGGTGTGGCCTTGGAGGCAAGTCTTGAGTCGGGTAGCTGTCACCTGACACTCGACTCCTCCATCTAGGCTAACTCCTAGCGAAGCCAAGGGGGTAGTCCCTAATAAAAGAATCTAAGGCTTGAATAAAAAATAACCACAATATTATTCTAGGAATTAAATGAAATCAAAAGCAAGTACAACTATTCTAGAAACATATGACACAATAAGAGAATTGCTTATGCGAAAGATATTAAGCAAATAAAGTACTTCAACATAAATGATATCACACGAAAGCAAATGCAAGTACTTGAAAGTAAATGCTAATAAGCAAATGAAATATGTAGACCAGTGCCAAAAAGTAAAGTGCTGCGAGATGCGTTGCAATGCTCTTGGTAAATTGTTTTAGTTAAAAATGACTGGTTGAATTAGTGGGTTAATTTAGTGCAGTGGACCGATAAATGTGAGTCCACTCGTGAGTGCAAAATTGCACGTGTGAAAAGTAAAATCTAATCTAATGTGTGGCCCTTTAAAAAATTATCCATCAAATGGGTACAAGCAAAACTATAGGACTTCCAACGAGGAGAGAACTACGTCTCAAAGTTTCCCCCTGAACTCACATGCAATTCCACGAGAATTGGTCTCTATGAGCAATAACAACAAACGGATTTTCCTAATTAAACTACTCCACACAATTCAGGTCCCTTTCTGATCATGCCACAGATCAAGCAAAGCTTGGAATGGCTGAGAACATACTAAGGCCTTGACGGGGAAGGTTCTTTATCTTGCAAAATAGAAATGTTGAAAATGAAACTAAACTAACCAATCTATAAAATTGAAACTAAGCAAACTGTTTTGCAGTGCTTGGGTTTATTTTATCCTTTTAAGTTAATAAAATTGACACATGGAAGATGCAGGGTGAAAAATGCAAAATGGACACAATTCCCCCCAAGGGTAGGGGGGATGGCAGGCCTAGTGGGTGATCCCACTCTTTCTTTTGAGTTACATTTCTTTTGGAAGAATGTTTGATGGTCTTTTATAGAACTAAGACTATGCAAACTTACAAATCGATAGAAAATTGATACTAGAAGAAGATTAGGTGCCTCAAGTGGTCTTGGATGCTCCAGATCCTTGAAAATCGGGCAGAGTTTCCCCTTGGCTGTTCGCTAACCTGCAAAAAATAGCAAGCTAAAGTGGAGAAAGGGATGTCCAAAATCACTTTGAAAATTCCTGCAATAGATGTTACATTCATGCGAAAATTTCCCAAGTGAAAGAGTGAATAAAAGACAAACAAACTAGCATGAAGAATGTATCCTTTGATAGTGAAGATAGTGAATGTAACAATTGCATGAAGATGTTATGATGAGGATGAAAATGTTATCATGTAAATACGTGACAACATCAATGTCGTACTGGGCTGTAGAACACCTTGCTACTCTCAGTGCAAGCTTGACTTGTAGACCTCAAATTGATCAATTAAAAGATCGATCTTAAACTTGGATCTATCAAGCGTGAAGAGGGATCAAATCTGTTGAAGTGTGAATTTTTTTATCATTTAATTCGATGTCAAGTATTAATTCCTTCATATTAAATGAAAAATAAATTACACCTCTAGAAATTTGATCCGTCTTGGTGCTTGATAGATTTGGGTTTAAGATGGATCTATGTTGGTTCAATTTTTTTTAGATGTTTTCGCATACGTATGTGAAAACATCTATGTCACTCTGGGCTATAGAGCACCCCTCTACTCTCGGTGCAATTAAGGTAATTCACATCATGAAGAGAGAAAATAATGATATTTAAGAGCATGAAGGTAGAAAAAATGTTAACTATCCATCTCCTTCAACAATTGCATCAACATAAGCAAGGCCTTGTATTCTATCATAAATGAAATATTAAGTTTATGAGGACGTTATGCAGTGAAGTGCCTTATAATGTTGATTGTCATTCTATATTCATTGTGTGTGCTAGGACTTATAGACCTATGAAATCTTAAAAAAATGACAAAAATGTTTAAGTTCTTTTATAAAACTTATTAATGCTTTCTCTTTATTTAAATTTGAATTCCATTTTCCTTCCAAGTATTTGATATGTTCAGGTTAGAACAATTTCATGTATTCGTGATAATTAATTTTTTCCTTCCTTAATGTATTAGGTATCAGATCTTTATTTCAGAGGGCAAAGAATTTGGCATGCTATGATTGATGATCTTTTGGCAAAGGGAATGGACAAAGCAGAGAAGGTTCTTTCTCTCTCTTCCCATCATCTCTTTCTCAAAGACGAGCAAACATGCATATATACTCAAACATAAGCTTATGCATGATTGCAGAAACACAAACATGCATATAGAAAATGTATTACATATGTTCAAAAAGTATATCTTCCTCTCTTCAGAATTGATTTTTAAGAATTTGCTTCTTGATCATTAATTTCCCAAACAAAACATCAATCTAGAGAACATTCACAAAGGTTTTATTTCTGTTTTTTCCAATGTTTATCATAGGGTGTGGCATAATGCCTGTAAATTTGAAAGCAACAATAGATGAAAGAAAAAACACGCATATGAAGGTTTCCAGAGATGATTTCTCTCATTCCTTTACAAAACCACACACATATATAATAGAAAAGTTTTATGATCTAATTATTTATTTTTGTCAAATATTATGTAATCTAATCTAACTGCTGTGCATGGTCTTTAAACTAGTTTGCATGTATAGAATCTTATTTTAATTAATTGCAAGTCATGCAAAGTGTTGCTTGCCTTATTTCACAGATCACATGATCACTTGAGCCATTTTCATACTCCTGTCCAACATAGCACAAGATAAATAGCAGCTGAAAGCTAAATTCCTCAAACATAACCCGGCTGTTTTGGCAGTGCATATTGTAAACCTTTTTAACTGCATTGTTTCCTTCAGCATTTCTCATTCCTAGACCTCACGTCATCCATCCCATTTTTAAATATGGATATTAGCTTAAACCAAGAAATTATCAAACTACCATGATTGGGCACATTCTGGCCAAGCTCTTTACCACAGCATTGGATGACTACATATATCTAAATGGACAGAGAACAAGAAGCTTTGGGCAAAAAGATTAGGTAGTTTTGGAAGGAACCACTGCACTTGTGGCCATATGTTTACTCTAGCAGTCGTTATTAAAGAAGAAAATGCAATGTTTATTGCTGCTTTGTCAATTTCTGCAAATCCCTTGACATAGTTCTAAATATGAATATTAGCTTAAACCAAGCAATTACCAGATTATCATGATTGCACACATTCTGGTCGAGCTCTTTACCACAGAATTGGATGATTACATATCTAAATGGGCCGAGAACAAGATTTGGGTAAAGGCCAGGTAGTTTTCAGAAGGAATCACTGCACTTGTAGTTTTTAGAAGGAATCACTGCACTTGTGACCATATTTTTACTCTTGCAGCCATTATTGAGAAAGCAAATGCAATGTTTATTGTTGCTTTGTCAATTCCTGCAAAGTCCTTGACATAGTTCTAGGGCACTTGTTTGAGAGACTTGTTACCACCTAAACTAGCATTTAAGTGCAAAATCCCAATCCATAGATGCAAACTGTTGATGTTTTTGTAGCTTTGGGCAAGTATTCTCACATTGGCCTTGGTGTCGGGCATGTGAGAGTCTTCGTTGACACCCACATTGCATCTTTTGTTTTGGTGAAAATCCTTTTAGATTGGAGATGGGGCTTGGAATTGGTGTTGAGGGCTTGTGTTGGGGCTTCACACCCACATGTGTGCATAAACAAATCTAATTTAATGTTGAGTTTAGAAGGGGTTCCTAAACTCACTCATTAGACTCCTATAAAAGAAGATACAATGTGACGAGACACTTGAAGATCTCATTGTGATGTTACGGAGTTAGCATAAGTGAGTGAACACTTGTGCTATGGAGATTGCGGTGAAAATTTCAGCAAGGAAATTCCACACTTTGACAAATCTGACCTAGGGTTTCTGGACTTTCTATTTATCTATTTTCCAGCTTGTTATCGCATAAGTTGTAGGTTAGGAAAAGCCCAACCCAACCACCAATTGGCGACAACTAGGAGGGAACCTACCCACTGTCACCTTAGGCAGGTGTCCTCGTCACTTTAGAGGTGAGGTAGTCACCTCAAGGGGGGAATCCCGGTGACCCTAGGGGGAATGGGATGGAAAAGGATGAAGATGAAGAGTATGTCCCTAGAGGTCAATTCTAAGTGGTATGAAGAGCTTGGGAAAGAGTCTAAAGAAGGTCCAAGGGTTGCCAAATATGTTGAGTGACCTGCAAATAGTGAAATACCTGCCCGAGACACAAGAAAAACAAGCATATGATGCAATATAACCAATTGGACAAGCAAGTTAAGCTTGTTGTCCCTAACAGCAGCTGTTAGTAACAATGTATATCATCAATAAAATGGCACAATAAGCTGCTAGATAAATGCTAGAAATCAAGTGAAAGATGCAAGAGAAAGTCTAGCTAAATACTAGCAAAACTCAAGATTAAAGACCAAGATACTAGCATGTAAAGACAATGCTGTTGTAAACACTTTCTACAGCAATATATATCAGCCTTATTGCTGTAACAATCAACTTATTACAACAATAGAGTCAAATAAGCTGCTAGATAAATGCTAGAAATCAAGTGAAAGATGTGTTGATTTTTCAATATACAAGGTTAAGCATGAAGTTTATTTATTTTTGCATTTAACTTAACCATAACCAATAATGTTGTAGCAACCAAGATCACAAGAAGAAACACCATGCACAAGAACACAAGAAGTATCCTGGGAAACCCTTCTCAACAAGGGAAGAAAACCCAGCTAAAATCCTTTGCTATAATCTTCAAGAGAAAGACCTTCACCACCAGTAAACCTAACACACAAGAGGGTGCTCAAACCCTAGAAGACTAGCACCCAAGAGAGGTGCGCACTTTTCCCAAGGTGTACTTGCTGAAATTTCCAAACTTACTTGAAAGATATGATTCCACAATGGAGAATCTACCTTTACTTATATTAGACTTGACCTATCAACAAAAGTGTCCATTGGCACAACATGGCCGACCTGTCTAAGTCACATTATAGTTAATATTAACTAGATTAATTATCTTTTACATTTATTATTAATCACATTAAGGTGGGGCCGACTTGTACCCTTTACATTACAATTAGGGTTATAGGCAGGTCTGACTCTTGAACAATATAGCAAGGGATCTTGTACACCCACTAGTGCTCATCCACTAGGGGCACATTCATAGGGATGTTCATATCTCTGGCTCACTGCATTACACAGAAGAACCACTTCTTCACTAGTGCTCAACCACTAGGATCACGTTCACCTGTGCTCGTCCACAGGTACGTCCACTCAACAAATCTTCTTTCCCACTGCATTACACAGGAGAGTCATCCGGAGTTTCTCATCAACTCTTCTGCTCAGAGGAGGCTAATATATCATCTTCATTTCTGTTCTCATGACGATGCACCCAACACTTTGGGATTTCACACGTTCACCTTATGCTCAACCACATGCACGTCCAACTCAGCAGATCTCCTTTCTCTCTGCGTTACACAAGAGAATCATCTAGAGTTATTCTCAACTCTCTGTAAGGAGGAGGCCATCTCTACGTTCCAGCTCTGTCTCAGATAGGAACCACACACCCCTCTCAGGGGCTTTCTCTCAGGTTTGTAAGCTGGAGAATGTCTTACATAGCTGCAATCATCAACATCTCTCAGGTTTGTAAGCTGGAGAATGTCTCACATAGCTACAATCATCAACAAGATGCAAGAGAAAGACTAGCTAAATACTAGCAAAACTCAAGATTAAAGACCAAGATACTAGCATGTAAAGCCAATGTTGTTGTAAACACTTTCTGCAGCAATATATATCAGCCTTATGGCTGTAACAATCAACTTATTACAGCAATAGAATCAACCACTAAAACCCCTCCAAAATTTGCCAAAAAGTGCGCTAGATCAAGAAGTGTAAGTGTGCAAAATTTGGGCAATTTCCAGCGGTTGATTAGAGAGTTATTCAAGCAATTGGATTAGGGTTTGTGCAGCCCTAATGGCTGAAGATGCAAATTTGTAACAGCAGCAAGAACTACTCCTTTGATGGGGACGCCCTAGTGGTTGTGAGGTTCTCTAAGCACAAGGAACACAATCCAAGTTGCAAAAAGTTAATACGACAATAAATTACGTTTCCCAATGCAATATTTTATTTCTCCAATGCAAGATTAGTGACTTTAGTTATGGGTTAATGGGGTCAAAAAGAAAGAGCTAGGACTACTAAACCCATGGGGGTGTAAATCTGCTTACTTCCCAAGGTAAGTAACCTAGCTAGGGTTTGAAATTGAGGGGTGTAAATCCTCTTACTTCCTCAACAAAACCCTTGCAAATAACTTTATGAGCTTGATAATTATGGTGGAAACTAAGATAGGGGTGTATATCCTTATACTCCCTATCTAACCTTAGCCAAAAACAACCTTAACTTGAATTACCAATGATAATAACAAAGTAAAGAACCATACCAATCCAAGAAAATCCTTTAACATGCCAATGTAAACCACCACAATAAGCTAGAAGTGACCTCCAAGAGATAGTGCACCATCATCATAATCAACCATAACCAAAAGACATTCATTCCATGGTACAAGAGGCAAACTACTCCAAGTATAGCGAAAATTTCAGTCAAGTACTTCTTACAAGAGGGAGAGTTATGTTAAAATGAGATCTTATGATCTCTTATTTATACAAAATGTCTCCAAAATAGTTTGTCCACATAAATTTAGGGTAAACCGCAAGACTAGGGGTCAACAACCCTAATCTTGCCCCTTTTGCAAAGTAATATTAAACAATTCACTTAAATTTTACTTTTACACAAAAAAAAACCCTAATTTAAAGTGACGTCACCCCTTTAGGGGATGTTTTGGCACTAGGAGCAAGTTGTTGGTGTAGGAGCATGGTTAGGCTTCCCAAAGCCACATGCCAAGCATCCAAGTCACTTCCTTCATGGTCAAAGCCTCAAACTCCTCAAAACGTCCTTGTGCCAATGCATATCAACTTCACC
>ML832779.1:35112-46477 GCA_009831015.1 Picea engelmannii
AGTTTATTTCCATTCTGTCTGTAAGCATATTTCAGTCATTTGTTATTAATGAAATGAAGTCTTATTTCCACTGCATCTTTGTGTTTATGTGTATTTCTGTATTTCATTGTATTCCTACATAAATCCGGATCAAGTCTCCTCCCAAGGATGACTTGCATTCATAAACAGGTAAACAAAGAATTACAAACATGCATCTTATATTTGAATTAGTGGGTTATATGTCATAATAAAATATAAATCAAACATAAAGATTGAACACATCATATTCGGGATAGAAAATGTATTTCTTTTTATTAATCTCACAAAGTTACTTACAATGAGATCGATGACTGCCCCTCGAACCTGGTTTGAGCTCCTCTTCACCAAGCTCCAATTGTGCTTCCATGTATCTTTCTCCTCTTCATCTCTCTTTAGGGAGTGGATTAGGCTTGCAATGGAGGAAAAAGGTAAAATTCTAGCTCAAAACTCACAATGTGGCTGCAAATTCTTGGGGCAAGGGGGGAAAGTGAAATGGGTAGAGTTTGACTGTTCTTATGCTTATCTTTTGAATGAGACCCCAACACCTCCTTTATATGACAAAAGGATGGTTATTCGGTTGGGTGATGGGCTATAGGCGGTGGGACAGTTGGGAAACTACCCAATAGCCCATAATCTCAACGAATTCCTTGCAACTTTTTAATTTTTACAACTTTTGTGAGTATATGCGAGTTGTAGTGGTGCAACTAGCATATGTACACGGGAAATAATGGTGCAACTAGCATATATACATGGGCAATAATGGTGCAGGGTACGTACATATTCAAAAATAGTGTTTTTAAGAAGAGATACTCAGTGATGGCTTGGCAAAAATAGTAAGTGAGATGGCCTGATGCCAGGTATGCATGTATGGTACAATTTAGGGTTATAACACCTATAGCTCAGATTTCCTTCCAATTCCAACCTTTTCATTCTAGCAGAAAGTTATTTTAGTAGCTTGGTTACTTCATCCATTTGAGGGGGGGAAACAAAGGAACTAGAAGTCAAAGCTTCAGACCTACCTTTTCTTCTGTCTCTATCCACCTTACTCCTAAGTTTGTCAACCGCGAATATATTGGATTCTACTTCAAGGGGTGCATATTTCATATGAGCCAAGGAGGTATATATTCTTTCTCTCAAGAGGAGGAAAAACTTAAGGTCAAAATCACTAGCATAAGTCATCTTGGCAAAGGTTTCTGTAGGTTTAATTTCAGTGGGAATTTTTTTATACATCTTATTAAATATTTTTGAGAAGTCTGAAACAAATTCTCCCTCTTCTCTCTTAAGTTCCCCAAATTATGTAATATAATAAAAGAAATATTTTGTATTCACCCAATGTCTTACGAATGAATCATCCAAATCATCAATCCCATCAATAGATCTAGGATGAAATTCCTTAAACCAATCCATGTCATCACCATCAAGGCTCTGTACAAAGAATCTCATCCACACATCTTCATTTTCAATGCCCTGAATCTCTACAAATCTATAAAAGGATGAAAGTTTCTCTGTTACATTCATGTCTCCCTCCCCTGTGAACTGGGGCATGTACTCAAGGTAGTCTGTGGCTGGGAGAGCATTCATAGGCTGAGGAAAAACTAGAGGGGCATATCTAGCAGCCAATATCTTAGCCATCTTATTCCTAGGAGGATTAGCACCTGTCAATTGGACGTGAACTGGAGGAGAACTAGGAAGAGATGAAGTTGGGACATGCATGACTATATCTATGTTTTTGGGAGGAATAGGAAATGACTGAGAGTTGGGAGAATAATCTGTAGGGCTCGAGGGAATACAAGTTTCCTCTTCTATAAACGCAATAACTCTAATAGGGGGAGTAGTGGTAAAACTTAGAGTGGGGAAGTCTTCTGAGGTCTTGGGTCTAAACCACTGTGCAACTTATGGGGAAATAGGGGTGTCAAATCTTTCTCCTTCCAATCTGAGACTAGGAGGGGAGAAATCAGTAGGAAAAATCCCAAAATTTAAAATTCTTGAAACTCCAACAGATGGTATAATAGGGGAATTAGAAGAAGTTACTAGAGTTTTTCAAGAAGGATTATGTAAATTACCAGAATCACCTGATACAATAATTGAAGTACCTTCTTGAGAGGTATTTCCTTTTATTATAATTTTCTCTTTGTCAGCTTCAAGTGTTTCTAGAGGCAGTTGTGGAGTAGACCTTGTATGTCTACCCTTCATAGCCACAACTGAAACAATGGAGTCGTCAGGTGCAAGTTGCAATCTTCAAGGTGTTGATTTCTGATGTACCTTTAGAATCAAAATTTCTTTGTCATTCTTACCTAGGGAAATGTCTTCAATTCGTTCCCCGACAACGACGTCAAGAATTTTAGCACTGAGAGTCACCCTCAGATTGTGAGAGGATAAACAAAGTACCCATCATAGTTTTTGGTGGATGTTGGTTTTATAAGAGTGGAGGTCAATGGACAAAACTCAAAATATGAATGATATTCAACACAGAACTGGACAAGAAATGCATAGGGAAGTGAGGGACACATTAACTTCAATCAGTTAATTGACTTTAAGGGTGACCAGAGGGAAGACTTAGTGAGAAAAGGTGAACAAGACTGCTATGGGCATTAAGCTTTCAAGCATATTAGAGAAGAAAAACTCAGACTCAAGATCACTCTTAAGCATAGGTTTTAGACACTAAAATATGTCCAAACAACACATTCACAACAACACAATGATCAAACCTACATCATGGTGCAACTACAACAACTCGACTGGATCCTCCATGCTCGATCCATTCAATGTAAGAGGGAAAAGGATAACAAGGAATATGACTAAAACTGGTGACGATACCACTATAATCAAACCTAGATTACAACAACATAAAAACCCTCGACTAGATCCTCCATGCCCGAGTGTTTTAGCATAGTTTTTACAGAGAGATGAAAATAAGTTGACTTCTATTAACATGAAAGTCTGAAATTTGATACATAACTAGAGAAAATTTTTGGCATCAAAACATTACGAAATAGTGAGCTCTACTCAACCAGTTGATGATGCTTCACAAAATATCAAAACTAACTCTTTATACTTAGAAGAATTCACCACTACTAGGAGCACGATTGGGCCCCCGCATTTAAGGATTTCTGTCTATGTCTTCTCTGTTAAACTGTGTAGGCATTCTTCTATTGGACGCAAGCTCAAATCACCATGGGTTTTGTAGGAAATTTTTCTCGCATGAGTACCACGAGCTGACGGTTCAGTCCCCACAGCCAGGCCTTCCATACCTTCCATTTATGGAGTGAGCCAAGGTTTCAACCACCACTTCTTTTTTTCATTAACTACCTTCATCAGGATCAGGACGAGGCTTAATGCCAATGGATATTCCATGTGATTCTAATGGATCTTTGAGTCAACCCAGCATGTTGAAACCATGATAATCTCATTCTATGACTAACACGGGCATTTTTTAGCCTTTGATGTAGATCTCGTGAAATCTGAACCTTTTCCTTTGCGCTCCCAAGGATTCTGGTGCCGACTTTTTCTCTACTACATTTCCTTCATGTGACCTCGGGCCATGGATCAATGGTTATATCTAAATGCACTTTAGGATTTCTCCCTTCGGATATTTTCACAACACTAGACCATAGGCTTCCCAATGCCCTCTTTGAAAAAATCACCTAACTCAGATTGATGGCTGGATCTTCTTTGCATTCGATGGATGTGATTTATTCCTTAGAAACCCGAGATACCAACTCCATGTGATGAGCACTCACCTTTCTTTATGGAACTTCTTTCCATATGACCACAGGCTATGACCATGGGCCCAATTCCTGGGCTCTTCATTACTTCTCACTTCACAAACTTGCACCATGCTCCATGCTAAAACCTTCGATTCACAGAACTGTCAATCCACCAATCTCGTGTTGCATGCCCCTTTAGATCAAATGATCCAGATCTATTTCTCACTTCGCGCTTTGTTGAATCTGTGCCCTACCCCTTGCCAATCCTTCAAACTACGAACTCAAGAAGACGCCTATCTGTTGTCATGTTCTCCTATGGGTCTGCGACCATGATGTCTTCGGATGTTTTGTCTTTAGGAAACTTTAAGACAACCCACTTTGCAAATCCCGATCTCTGGAATGCAAATGGTATCCGCATATGGATATTGACAGTCCTTATCGACTGACAATCAATGGATTATATTATACCTTTACTCTACTTTGGAACTTAGGGCCTTAGCACTTCAGGCCTTCAAGACTCGGGAAAATTGTGCATCCCTCACGTCAGTTTTCCTGAAATGACTTTCTCCACAGTTCATATCTGGCGCCACCCATCCTACTAGATCGGATGACCCATACTAATTTCAGGTTTTAGGACTTCGGAACTTTGACGAACAACTTTAACAACATTTCAAACTCCTGATTCCCGTGATAATATTCCATCATTGATCTCTCCCAATAAGATCCATGACCCAGATTTAATCTTTGCTTGACCTTTGATCTTAGGATTTTTCTCTAGCGCTAATATTTGATCAAATTTTGGGTTTAGAACACCCGCGAACCATTGATCTGAACTCCACATGGAATCCTAACCGTTGGTAGATAAACTTGCCTGTTTTCCTAATTTGAGTCTGAAATGGGTTTCTTTGAGCACTACACCTTGAGCCCGTAGCTGCGGCCTGTATAAATAAAGACTTGAACGACTGGTTGGGGGCTCAGAAATATAAAGGATGAGTGACTGAGACAAGGAGGAAAGTGATCAACCTTAGAGAAAAAAAAATCTTAGGGCTGAGACTTCTCAGGTAAGACAACAAGGAAAAATAGGTCGTTCAAACAAACGAGGGAAAACAAAAAACAATTTACAAGCCGAAGGGCAAAAAACTTAAGATTTGGTTTGCAAAAAGGAGAGAGACAGGGAAAAATTACAAAATTAGGTAGAAAACACAAACCCACAAGACTCTAACAAGTTCATGTGATAACACACTCTATATCATTTGTACAATTTGAGTGTTCCTAATGGTTAAGAACATATGTTTCTTCTTAAGAGGTTACATGTTCAAATCTAGAGGGGGTTAGGGTATGTACAAGGGAGTCTCATACACCAATTATTATCCAAATTGAATGTTTTTGTGTTATATTATTGAAATAATACTAAAATTATTGATGATATTGATGATTACGGAGGCCAATATTCTAGACATCAAGATTGGAAATAGTCTATTTTGTGGTTACTCCACTACTTTTGTATGATGAAAATTGAATATTTTTGTTTTATATATTTTGGAATAATACTAAAATTTATGGTGGTGGTAGTGGTGGTGGTGATGATGATTTTATATTTAAATAATATTTAAATGTAGATGATGATGATGATGATGATGATGATGATGATGATGATGATGATGCTTTCCATGTTGTTTGTATTGTAAAAATTGATTGTTTTAGTTATGTGTGTGTGTGTGTGTGTGTGTGTGTGTGTGTTTTAAAAGTATTTATGATGATGATGATGATGTAAAGATAAAAAAATTACAATCATATATATCATTTGGTATTTCATGTGCCTTTGGTGGCCCTAATACAAAAGAGAGCATATTTCATTCATTTAGAAAAACTCATATGTTAAGTAGTCAACATTCTAGTATCCTTGCTTAAAAGTAGAATTCTGAGTTAAGTTGTTCTATAATGTCATAATATAAACTCTAAAGATAGAATAAAAAAAGGTACAAAATCCCATAAATAGTCCAAAAGGAAGTTGATGTTCAGATCATTTTCAGTAAGTTCAATATTCCACAAACTCTATTACAAAAAAGAAATTAAAACTGGGATTCGTGAAAGTGAAAAGTAAGGTGTTCTTGATGGGATTCAATGATTTCATAGGTTTCTTCTTGTAGCTCCAATCCTTCATTGGACAACCTGTCAACTTCATAATTGTGTTCCCTATACACATGAGAAAATAAAATGTGAGAGAAAGAAGATTGTAGGTTATGATGTCCGAAAATAAAGGTTGCAGTAAATAATTATGTAGGATATAATCCCCATTCATCCATTGTATAACTAAGGGGAATCATCCAATATTTGTATATCTGTGAATTATTTTTCAAGAGAAAGAATAAGGATCAAATTGAGTTCCAAGAGTTCATTGAAGTTATTTGTGGCTTGGTTGATCCAAACTCTAAATTAAAGAGAGTGATTTTGGGAGAGGAAAATGATACCTCCATCATCGTTACACATCAAAATTCCTCACTTCGATAGGGTCACATTTTTATTGTCACAAGTTTCAGAAGTTTTACACTTTTTCTCGTAAGTGTCGTACATGTCGCATTCTCTTTTCCTAAGTGTCATATTTTGAATGAAACCATGAAAACACTTGCTACAACCCCTAAAACATGTTAGAAGAAGAAGCCCCATCATCTGACAGTCAGAACAAGTGTTTTTACTAGGGAATTACTCATCTTGGTAACCTTTTGGAATATCAACGCTCTCTTGCTCATACACAGGGAGTGCTAGTGCCCTTTTTTCATCTCAGGGTGAGCGTTGCAATGCTTTATTCCCCATTTTAAGGGAGCACTGAGTTGGTTGAGGAAATCTTGGAAGAAATCCCACTTTCCTCTAAAGACAACTATGGATGGATTGGATTAGTTTGGCTCGAATCTAACTCTAGGGATACATCTAAGGAAGATGTCACAACTATTGGAGCCATATCTTCAAATAATTCTAAATATACCCAAGGTAGTTGAGCCTCTAAAAGCCTATAAATGGAGGCATTCCCACGGTGAAAAGGAGGAGAAAATCAACAAAGCATTGTTATTTTGGTTGTCGATATTTCGAGCAAGGGTTGGATGAGTTGGACATGGAGAGGTTGTTGCAACATCATCTGATGATTGTAAGTTTCCTTTCGAAATTATCATCTAATATACTTGGCCTATTTCCTTCAAATATGTGGTTTCATGTGCTTGTTTATGTTTAATTTGATTTGCATAGATGAATTTGCTTTGCCTAATCCATTAGAGTAGAAGTAAGTGGCTTGTTTCTTGTTGTTTATTGCAGGTATTGATTTGTGCTAGAATTTGGATCAAGCTTGTAGACAAGAGAAACTAGGACAAACGTCGTAAACATAGTACATCCTAATTTACCTTCTGCTCTCTTTTTCGATTAGAAAAATGAGTTTATGGGAATGGTAGTGTTCAAATGATTGTTTTTGTCTTGGTATAGGGTTCAATAATCCAAGGGAAAGTTCACTTGTCTATAGGGGATCATTTTCGTAACACAAATTGGCGACTCCACTAGGGAGGAACTTTTAGTTTGTTATTCCCTTGGTTCATCCAAGAGTTTTTCCAATTCTTAGATCATATCTGCTGATTTGATCTATTTTTTACATCTCTTTTTCCCTTGCTAGTTGTCTCACAGAGCCTCTTACTGAATTTTCCTGAGTTACTAATATTTTTGAGCTTTTTGTCAAAATTTCCTCAGAACTAGCACTCCCATGCAGTTCAAGTCAGAGCGTTGTTACCTGATCAAATCTCCCTTAGAGTCTACTAGGGAGTGTTGCAATGCTCTAGTGTCTTGGTTACCAGAGCGATGATTTTCCCTTCTTTGGAAAATTTCAGGGTTTCTTGCTTGTTGGGTATAGTCATTGGATATTCTTCTCTAAATCAGAACTTATTCTATTTGATATTGTCCTATTTTTGACTAAAACTTGTTTTCATTCATTATTTTTAGTCTTTATTGAGTTTTTTCTATCTTTCTTGATTGCAAAATCGACCTTTCTCTCTTAAATTCGGTTTCTTTTTTCCACTCTTCTTGATTATCTGATTGATTGGAGGATTTCACAAGGAAGATCGTTGATCATAGGTCTATTTTTTTCTTTATCTTTTATCCCTTACTCAATTATTGAAGACTATAAAGTATGAGGTTGTTGTAGATCCAGTTTTTTGTGAAAGATCTGGTTATGAAATATCTTCTCCAATTTTTCTTGAACTCTCCTTCTATATTGGGAATAAGTTAAATCCGATAACAAGTTGTGAACTCTATATAATGGAGTCATGGTCCTAATGGTTAAGAACATGTGTTTCCTCCTGAGAGGTCATAAGTTCAAATCCAGAGGGGGTATTTGAATGGTCAAAATGTTGAGTGGGTCTAATGGTTAAGAACATGTGTTTTCTCTTCAAAGATTACATGTTCAAATACACCTCTGTAGACTTTAGGAGTCATTCAATATAATATTAATATCATCATCAATTTTAGTTTTATTTGGATATATATAAAACAAAAACATTCAATTCTAGTTTTATTTCCATATATATAAAACAAAAATATTTAATAATAATAATAATTGTTTTATTTGGATATATATAAAACAAAAATATTTAATAATAAGAATAATAATAACAATAATCTAATTTTAAGGTCACTGCCAAGGTAGACATCAAATTGGTGTATGGGAACCACTTATTTGTGGGACAAGTGATCCACATGGCCATAGGTATACACACCCTACCCCTTGTAATCTCTTAGGAGGAAACACATGTTCTTCACCATTAGACATACAAAATGCATGGAGTAGACACTAAATAACTTTAATTACTAATCAAGTACTACATCATCCTCCTCATCATGGCATTAATATTATATATATAGAGAGAAAGAGAATACTAAAATTGGTCATTTAATTATTATTATACAAACCGCATGGGGTAGCCACTAAATAACTTTAATCACTAATTGTGTGGTACATCATGTCATCATCCTCATCGTCATCACCTTAATCATCACTGATTTAAAGTTATTTAATGGCTACTCCATGTTGTTTGTATAAGAATAGTTTAATATTTTTGTTATATATATATATATATATATATATATATATATATGGAAATAATACTAAAATTGATGATCACTGATCAAGTACCTTGATGTACCACTATATGATCTAGTAGTATGGAAGGATTGACTAGAATGATTCGCTCTCATTGGAAGGATCGACTAGATGATTCTCTCTCATGATCTTCGAATCTATGGCCTTGCTCCAAGTTAATCATTAACTGCAATACAATTCAAATGAATAAAATACAACATGCTTTAGAGTGTATTAAATGTTATAATAAGTCATTGAAAAACTTAACAGCTGAAATGATTTCAAGAAATTGAGATATTTTGGACTAGCTCTATGAAGGCTACTTAGTTGCTATTTGTGTTGTTTGTTGGTGTAATTAACTCTTATTCATCATACTATTAAGATTTGTGGTGTGTTATTGTAATGTTTAATGTGATGTAGAGTTTATCTCTAGGTAAGTTTTTTGATTATATTATTTATGAGGTTGTTGTAGATCTAGTTTGTTGTGAAAGATCTGGTTGTGAAATATCTTCTCCAAATTTTCTTGACCTCTCCTTCTATATTAGGAATAAGTTAAATCTGATAACAACTTGTGAACTCTATATAATGGAGTCACGGGCCTAATGGTTAAGAACATGTGTTTCCTCCTCAAAGATTACATGTTCAAATACACCTCTGTAGACTTTAGGAATCATTCAATATAATATTAATATCATCATCAATTTTAGTTTTATTTGGATATATATAAAACAAAAACATTTAATAATAATAATAATAATCTAATTTTAAGGTCACCGCCAAGGTAGACATCAAATCAGTGTATGGGAACTCCTTATTTGTGGGTCCCATACATACCCTACCCCCTGTAATCTATTAGGAGGAAACCCATCTTCTTCACCATTAAACATACAAACTTCATGGAGTAGCCACTAAATAAATTTAATTATTAATCAGGTAGTACATCCTCCTCCTCATCATGGCGTTAATATTATATATATAGAGAGAAAGAGAATATTAAAATTGGTCATTTAATTATTATTATACAAACCGCATTGAGTAGCCACTAAACGACTTTAATCACTAATTGAGTGGTACATCATGTCATCATCCTCATCATCATCTCCTTAATCATCACTGATTTAAAGTTATTTAGTGGCCACTCCATGCTATTTGTATAAGAATAGTTTAATGTTTTTGTTATATATATATATATATGGAAATAATACTAAAATTGATGATCATTGATCACCCGTTGTCGAGGCCCAATTAGAATCTACAACATTTGATAGTAGAATGGTTTTCCATATCCTGCGATCCTACCAAATAATCGATGGGCTTTATGTAGTGATTTACATGATATATTCTTGTGAAAACTCCTCCTTCAGTTTGAACGTTCTCCTTTTTGTATTTTCTCTTATAGGCGGGTCTGAAAAAAGATAGGTGTTGGTATAAACCTGTTGGGTAAAGGAAAAGGGATAAAAAAACTTAACTACTAAAGAAAGGCTGAGCTCAGGATAACCCTTGTGATCAAGCATGACGACAAAGATTTTCACACCTATGACAAGCCTAGTACTAATACATCAACTTGTTGGTATTCCAATTATTGACTGAGGTACAATTATCGAAAGAACACATGTATGCAATAAAATGATGGCAAGAAAATTAGTTTCCTTAGCTCTAATCACTAATCACACATTAACACAATGATTTTCTTTCCATCATTAGAGATAAGAACTATAAAAAATATTGAATCAACTAACTTATCAATAGATTCAGAAACTCCTACTCATTACAACATACAGTCATGAGATAAAGTCAGAAGTAGCTCCTCCTTATGATCCAATCACACATGGATTTGATGTAAAATAGAAACTTGCCTTTGGTCCTAAACAAGACTTCTTAATTAAGGTAGTTCCGAAATATTTCTTTACAATTCCAAAAATGAGGGTCTTTCCAAAAACCATCGACTTCTACTAATAGGTCGATCCTCTTATTTATAACAAATTATTAACTAAAATAACTATCAAAAGTAAAAGTTAAGTAAAACAAAACATCGCCACATGGATATTTCATCTCTCAGTATTATAAGAGTCATCAAATGGTTTCACTTGAGTGGATGACTCTTCTCATACTCTGACCATTTGACGAAGAGTTCCTCGCATGTGTTGGCATAAGGGAATATGTGTTGGTCCATCGGGGCTGAAAGTATCTCCTTTATCTTTGCTTCCTGTGCCCGATACTTGACTACTTTTAAACTTAATTGTTGTAAAATTGTCCGAGTCTTAATTGGGTGCTCCATGAACTACTATAGTTTACCTGGCGCCATGTTTTCCACCTTTTCTATCTTTGCAATCCACGATGAGTCTTGTTATGCATGTAGTTTTAATATGTCATGCAAGTCGACAAAGTCCTCATGTGCACCAAATTCTGGGAGAGAAATGTCTTTCATCGCCTGATTGATGTTGGTCTAGATCCTTTCACAATCAACCCATTTCTCTTGGATCTCCCACTGAGGTTCTGTTGGGTATGTGTTATATTCTTTGCACGA
>ML832779.1:51738-63426 GCA_009831015.1 Picea engelmannii
AGTGGAGAAATACAAAGCTCGATTAGTAGCAAAGGGTTATTCCCAGGTTGAGGGAATTGATTTTGGTGAGATTTTTTCTCTTGTTGCCAAGTTAACCTCTATAAGACTTCTGTTATCTGTTGCTACTACATTTTATTTTGAAATAGAACAGATGGATGTGAAGACAACATTCCTGCATGGGGATATAGAAGAAGAAATATTTATGAAGCAACCAAAAGGTTATGCTATGAAAGGAAAGAAGGAGCTGGTATGCAAGTTGAAAAAGTCCCCGTATGGTTTAAAACAATCACCAAGGATGTGGTATCAAAAATTTGATAATTATATGTTGGGACTTGGCTTCACAAGAAGCAAAGAGGATCATTGTGTGTATTATAAATTAATTGGTGATCATTTGATTTATTTGGTCTTGTATGTGGATGACATGTTGTTGATAGGAAACAACAAGGAGATTATCTAGGATGTGAAAACTCAGTTGTCCTCTAAATTTGACATGAAGGATCTTGGTGCTTCAAATTTCATTTTGGGCATGGAAATTAAAAGAGATCAAAAAAGGAGGAAACTCTGGTTAAATCAATAAAAATATGTCGAGACAATATTGCAGAGGTTTAATATGCAGGAATGTAAAGCGGTTAAGGTTCCTATTCCTGTTGGTGTAAAGTTATCTGCGGATCAGTGTCCCAAGACACATGAAGAAGAGGAGCACATGTCTCATGTTCCATATGTGAGTGGAGTTGGCAGTTTGATGTATGCAATGGTCTGTACTAGACTGGACATTGCACATGCAGTGGGAGTTTTGAGCAAGTATATGTCAAAACCAGGGAAGGAGCATTGGACATCAGTAAAAAGAGTTTTTAGGTATTTGCATGGCACGAATAGTTATGGATTTTGCTACGAAGGAAGACCAGGATTGGACAGAGTGGTTGATATACATGGCTTTGTGGATGCAGACTGGGATGGAGATTTGGATCATAGGAGATCTACAAGAAGGTATGTGTTTAACCTGTTTTGAGGAGAAATAAGTTGGATGAGAAAAAGACAGGCTGTAGTGGCACTTTCAACTACAGAATCTGAATACATGGCATCCACTCATGCAAGTAAGGAAGAAATATGGTTACAAAGATTGTGTTCAGGTATTGGGTTGGTACAAGAAGCTGTAAGGATAGAGTGTGATAGTCAGAGTGCAATTTTATTGGCGAAGAACCCTGCTTATCATTCAAAGACAAAGCACATTGATGTTCAATATCATTTTGTAAGAGACATGATTGAAGAAAAGAAAGTATCACTGATGAAGGTGGACACTTTGAATAATGTTGCATATTCATTAACAAAATCTGTGAGCACTGAGAATTTCTCTTGGGGTAGAGGATCCATGGGCATTGCTGCCCTGGATTGTTGACTATGTAACCTTGTAACCCCCTGTGTGAAAAGAAAACAACAAGTGGGAGAATGTTGGGTATGTGTTATATTCTTTGCACGAGTAGTAGTGTCTGAGTGCCTGCGCTGGGCGCGCAGGGGGGTTAGAGGGGGGGTGCAGGGGGGAAGATCCCCCCGCGTGGGGGTTCGGGGGCAGTGCCCCCAATTTTTTTTTTTTTCGGGCCGACATATTTTCGGGACCACATGATATTAGGTGGTTTTTCGGCACATGGTATTTTTCCGATGGTTTTCTATTTCTGGTTAAGGAATTAGGGTTTTGGACTAATCCAGGTCATTGGGTCAGGGTTTTGGATGTTGCTGGATCCTATATGTATATTGTATTGTAAACAATGTAACACAATGTATGAATATAATATATGCTGGTTTTCCCGGTTTGGGTTTCCAGGTGAAAAATATCTGAGTAATGTTTGTATTTTCCATTGTATCTTTTCTGTTCTTTTCTTAATATCAGTTTGCAGTAGATATTGTACAAGGTTAGAATTTACAGGTTCTTGGGCTATATTCACCTAGTATTCGACCAAATTTCTTATACGGTCGATGTTGTTATCCCTTAGCACCCGAATGTCGTGTTCTTCGACGACTCGACCCTTTTGAACCATGCTAATGTAATCAATTATTTCCACCACTTGGTGGGCCTTCACATACCATCTTCCCATGTCTTTGCACGTTGCTAGCACTATAAGGGTGTCTTCTTGGAAATCATCTATCCCTACAGTGAAAAGGTGTCGCTCACTCATGAATTTGTTGTAGGCATATTGGAATTCGCTTCTCAAGAATACTATGGCCTGTGTGGAGTTGTGATAGTATTTCACCAAATGGTGTAGATTCTCGAAATCATTTAGAGCAGTGGCCAAATCCTCTTCATCTTTCCTTACTCTATCCAGGGTGGCATCTGTGATTTCCATCCCTGTTCCAATAAGCTCGGACATCTTCGCATGCTCTGTGCTGATCAATTTCTCCTCTGTGGTGATGAGGATGGAAATGTCCAAAGTAAGCATCCTTTTTTTAGTGGTTCTCTTCATGATGGATTTTCTCTTTCGGTCACAAATGATGGATTGTATATCAGTGACCTCATCCATAGGTTCGGGGATTTTTTTCTCTACCTAAGTAATATTGTTTCCCAAGATCCTGATGGTGTATATCTGTTCAAGACTGGGTTCTTGAACCTCTTCTGTATGTCCCGATCGTTCAGACTTTGGTTGTTTCTCATTGGGTGGTAAAGTACTGGTCAAAACTGAGGAATCAGGGGCAAGTTCAGTAATTACTTGGTAATCGGCTGTTGAAACATCATTTTCCTGTTGTGTGATTTATCCTTCTTGTTCGAGCGATCCTCCCTCATCCATAGAGCAGCCCATTGGGATTCCCAGTATGTCGGGTGGCTTAGATATTACACATTATTTTCATCACCCTTATGACCATTACTGATGTAAACCTATATGTTTCCTTCAGAGGGGTCAATATCCTGAATTCCTAAAGAAAGAAGGGAGAAGAACTTTCCCTGAGAGAAGAAGTTGTATTTTCCTTTATAAAAACCCTATTAAGGAAGATTTCTATAGGTTGCACTATACAAAGGGTGGGTAAATGCCTAATTTCCACACCTTGCTCTATAGCTAGGTTGTGGAGTTTTTGTAGGTTGCTCTATAGCTAGGGTGCGGAAATTCCTGTACATGGGAAAAAATGAGCGTCTTCTTGATGCTTATAGAAGGAGAAGCTTTCTGGTGAGGTGGCCTCCAAATGGTTTGGATCTTACTCGCTTTCATGATTTAGTGGGATCATCCTAACCTCCTCACCTTATCCTCTTCAGCTTATAAAAGGAGAGGAGCTCTCATGGAGAAAGTTAGATTGGCATGATATTGAGTTCCACAGTTGGGAATTTTGCTTGATTAGAGTGGGTTTGGACTTTTCTTTGTCAAGATAGATTGTAAGTAGCTATCAGATCCATGGTCTCAGAATCCTTGGAGCAAGAAGTGTGTGGGAAGTAAGGAAATGTTGGAATGAACCTGATGACATCAAGACATTTGGTTGTATCTTTCTTCCACATTCTTTAATACAGATATACTTTTCTTTCCTATATGAATGTTATTTGTTCATATTGTACGATTCCTTGATCATGTACATAGTTTCATATCAAATAGACTCTTTTATTATTTTCTTCATTAGCTTGTGTTCCTTTGTAGATATTTCTCCATAAGCCCCATGACAGAGTTTGGATTGCATTGGCGAAGTCATATCTTCAATATTTAAAAGGTATGTTCTAAATCCATTTCTCATTTGATAATTGAAATCTAAGGAAAGAGTAGTGTACTATCTTGTTTTTTTTAGTTTCATAGTGAAGCTAGGGGGATTGATTTGTGTTCACCCTTAACAATTAGCCCGATAAAAAAATTGGCGACTACACTGGGGAACATATTGTTTTCCTAGTTTGTCTTGCTTTCTTGCTTTGATTGCCTAGGTTTTGTTTTCTGAGTCACTGGGATATCTAAATTGACTCTTTGACTATTTAAGTTCATTGGAAAAACCTTATTACTTTTTATTATTTCATTTTTACTTTGATTTATGCACCCTGCTTTAAGGGACAGTGTGACAATATTTGATTTCTTCACCCTACCTTTTTTACTAGTGAAAAATCTCCGCATCTTGCCCCATAGCTAGCCCACAAAAATGCCTGATTTCCACACTGTATTGGTTCTTTGGCTTGCGAAAATTAGGGATTTTTGCACTGTGTTAGTCCGACAGCCTGCGACGATTGTGATTTTTTTTATTATTTTTGATGGTTTTTCCTTACCCATATATTGGATTTGGTTTTGGAGTGAATTTTTGGGTTTGATTATGATCTGTTTACAGTCTGCTTGATAGTTTTTGAACTTCCTTTAGCCATCTTTGCTTTGTTTTCTTTTGAAAGATTTGGTCTCTTGATTTGAGTGTCTTTCAGTTACAAAGCTTTGTTTTTCTTTAGAATTGTTTAGTGAAAGAACTTCTTTTTCTTTTATTGAATAGTTTGTTTTAAAAGAAAAAAATTGTTTGGTTTGCTTTGTTTTATAGAGATTTGCTATTGCTTTTAGCTATCTTTGAAACAAAAAAAAATGATTTCTTGCTTTCTATTAGATTGGGGGCATCCTTGCATTTGAAGTAGCGAAATTGCATGATTTTTGGTGTTTTTGGTCTTGAATTCTAAAAAACATTCTCCCTCATGGCCGAGGGGGGCCAAAAATCTCTTTTGCTCATTTCTTGAGAATCTTGATATTGATGAGTTTAATATATTTTGGGACATTGTGCATATGGGAATGATAAATGTTTTCTCCTTCTCGTAGCATAGCTTTCATCGAAATGAAAATATTTCATCTTAATATATTTGCATAACTTTTGAGTCGGTCAAAGCAGCATATTGTCCATGCCCTTTTCCTTTTGAGTAACAACAGCCTTAAAAATAAAGCGGTTATAAAAATTGATTAGAAATTTTTATATTTTCTGGTAGAAAACCTACACTAGATTAGTTGTAGGGCTTTGGAATAGGTGTGAAAGATAACTTTCCAAAGCTGCCAACAAACATAGAATCTTGCGTTAGGGAGACCTGAAATCCACTTGCTACATTTTGTCCCGGGAAGCTCTTCTCACACAAGGGTCAATCACGAGGTTGAATTGGGACTGGTAGAGTTACTCACCCTTCTTTATTGGTCTTGGTGTAGAGATTGCACGTATTATGGGGGTCTCTTGAAGGTATACCCACAATTATGAGTGGAAGCCTTTCAAGTTAATTTTGGGCTAGATACCCTACCTTTGCGTGTGGATCAAACTGCCAACTGTTTCCCCAGAAATCATTGTTGTAATTGGTAACCTTAGTAGCCTATCTTTTTAGGGTCTTTACATGAGGTGAATATGGAGGGGAAAGTCGTCACAATACCTGGAATCGACGTTGGTCAAACTCACTCGGGATCCTTGGAGGGTATATCCACGATTATGTGTGGGAACTTGCACCAAGGCGTAAGTCCATTAAGAAGGTCATCAACGTAACTTTTCCACCCACTCTATTTCATCCCTTTCTTACTTTCATCCCGCGATGTTGGATTTCATCACCAACTAGTGTGTTCATTGTGAGAAAGTTTTGTTTTCTTATTTGCTTACTAGAATTTTAGCATGTGTTGTTTGTTTTCCCTAGCAGAATCTAGGTTGGATCTATGTTTAATGGCGTCATTTCCCGGAAGGACCAATGAAGGAACCCATTTTCTAGGGAAACCTTTTGTTTTTCCTTCTTACGAAAACATTGGTCCTCCCCACATCGCTACTTTGAGCCTTCTAGGTCTCACAATTGGACTACTGGTATCATTTTTTTCCACTCAGGTAGTCTCGAATGCAGTTAGTGCTTCATTTGTAAGCACTTCCTCCCAAGAACATCAACCTCATGTTGATCCTTCACCTTCTTTACTAGTAAGATCTTCTTCACCTTCTTCACTTGCAAGGTCTTCTTCCATTTCATGTTATTTTCCAAGTTTAAGCTCTAACTATAGTAACTCGGTGGATAAGAAAAAGAAGAAACAAACGAATAAGAAGAAGAAAAATAAACAAGGGTCCAAACTTCCAACCACTGCTGGACATGTTGGAAAGAAACCAGTTATTGTTAATCGTGTTGGGAGTGTTGATGATGCCAAGATCATCCAAACAACCCATAAGACCAATTACCCTTCCAGGCTTTGTAAGGGTAGCCATATTCTTAAGGATTTCCCTGTTCTATCCAAGATTATAGAAGCATGTTCTACACAACCTTGCCAACCCATGTCATCAACCTCTAAACAACATGTTGATGACCTCCCATGAACTAGTTAAGATACCAGTGGGGAGAAGAAAAGAAGAGTCAAGTTCCCGTGTATGTTATGCAAAGGGAGTCATCTAAATCACCTTTTCTGTCGTATGGACGAAGCCTCAAAATTACTGGAAGACATGACTATTTCAGAACCCCAACTTCCAGCTGCTTATCGCAAGATTATTCTCGACCCACCTATAGTTGATGGAATGATCAATCTGGCCCCTTCATCGTTCAATCTAGTTTATCATGTTGTCCATGTAGTCACATCCTTAGCTGAACCAGTTGAAAAAGTGATCGATCCAATCCCATCCTCAGTTGATCCCACTCTCCTATTAGAGAGTGCAACCCAAGATCTGATCCCATTCTCGATCGATCCCACTCTCCTGTTTGAGAGTGAAACCCAATCAGTCGATCCCTTTCCACTCGTAGACCCCATTCTCCCATTGGAGAATGAAACCCAAGTGGTTGATATGATCTCGTCATCATTCAATCCTACTCTCCCGCTCAAGAGTAAACCCGATGCTTCCCATGTTTTTCTTGTTGATACAGAATCCACCATGCCAGGGGGGCATTCCTCCTCCCATGGAACCTCCTCCAAGTAATGAGGCCATCCTTTTTAATTGGGGTGTGCTAACTCGACCTCTTCTTCCCTCTCAAATTCCTTTCCAGATTACAATACAAGTTTGTGGTCAGGACGTTCCTCAGACGTTGATAGATGAAGGTGCATCCATTAGTATTTTGTCCTCTATTTCTTGGAAAGATTTGGGTTGTCCTCAGCGTGCGCTGTTTATGCTAAATCTGTTATATTTTAACAAAAGAACTAGTCAACCTTTAGGGACCCTTCCTCACTTTCCTAAACTTTGGGTGGGAAAACTATCTTTATTGATGTTATGGTAGTCCAAGACCCCTTGGATTTCACTTTACTCCTTGGGCGAGATTATGTCTATGCCGTGAAAACTATTGTGTCCACTCTTTTTCATGTGATATATTTCCCTCACGATGAAAGAATTGTGACTATTGATTAACTTTCATTCATCGGTTCTGACTGGATGACCTCCCTAAATGGTTCTTATATGCAGACGGTATCGCCAATGCCACAGGTCAATTATGTGGCATTGTCTCCCATGCCTTCAACTGCTAAGATGAACCTCTTACTGTAAGCTCAGTCTTTTATGACTTAGATCTGATGTTTGACATGGTAATCTCTTCGGTAGGGCTATTAGAGCCTGACCTCCTTACCCCTATCAGGACCCTTGACATGTGTTCCTTCCAGAGCGTGTTTCTTCCATCAAATGAAGATCTCTTGGAGGGCATGATCGAGTTTTGTCCCTTGAAATGGTGTCCTTCCAGAGAAATATCCTCTTGGAAGACGTGATAAAGAAATTAGCATGAGTATGCTTTTCTGATTTCAAGCTCGTTAAAAAATGAAACTATCCATGAGCATGATTTTCTGATATCAAGGTCGTTAAAAAATGAAACCATCCTCGCGCATAGTTCTTGTTCCTATGTCAAGCTCATTAAAAAATGAAACAGATTGTTCCTCCTCTCTGTTTGAGTCAAGTCCTTCGTATAGTATTTGAAGCTTCATTTCATTCTCCTTTGCAATTGGATGAAATAGAGTTTGGGGGGAATTTTCTTCCAGCCTTTGGACGTCATGCTGAAGTTGAGCAGCTAGCTTCTTAAGTTGGGGGCTAAGTACCAACCATGCGAATTCGTGAACCATGCGTTGGGAAGTCACAAGCATAGTTTTCTATGGTTCAAGTTTGTGTAAAAATGAAACCACCTACCTCAAGAATAGTTTTCTATGGTTCAAGATTGTGTAAAAATGAAACCAGGTCCAAGCATAGTTTTGTTTAGTTTTAAGCATGTGAAAAAATAAAATCTATCCCAAGCATAGTTTTGTTTTGGTTTTAAGCTTGCGTAAAAATGAAAACAATCCCAAGCTTAGTACTTTTTCTTTCTTGTGCTTGTAAATACATGAGAATGTAACCGAGTATACTTTTATCACTTTTTTGGACTCGTAAAGATAATATGAAAAAGGAGCCCCCTGGCGTTCCCTTTAAGCTCTTTTCAGAGTCTCTAAACATGAAAAGCTTGTTGAGTGATATTGTTATTTTCATGCTCGTTAAAGTATTAGAAAGTTTGTCTGTTGAGTGATAGTTTATCTCTTTTTATGTCTCTTCAGACTAACTTATGAAAAAGGAACTAATATATTTCTCTTTAAGTGTTTTTCAGACTCTCTAAACGTGAAAAACCCTTGAGTTTTCTTTCCTTGGACTTGTAAAAGAAACATCGAAAGGCCCATATGGGACCAAACCACTCCTTCCTAGGGTTCGTTAAACATACTCTGAAGGACCCATCCAAAGGATGAGCTTATAGTTCAAGCATATGGTATCCTCCTCAAGCTTGTGTAAAAATAAAGAGGTACTCGCCAGAAATGGCGGGGGGAAAATTTGGAAAGAAATGTGTCTAAACCTGTATTCTATGGAAGAGTCACTTTTGAACATGACACCCTTTCACTTTCTTCGTGTATAGGTTGGAAAATCCACCTGTCTCTTGATCATACCCCTTTCTAAGATTTCAAATTGGTCTGTGATCCCTGTTGTTGAGTCAATTTTTCCAAGACAGTTGTCATGTTGTCAATATGTTCAAAGATAAGTTCAAACTGGAAATCCTTCTATTGCATTGACCATTTCTGCAGTCCTTAATCCTTCTATTACATCGACCATCCCTAAGTTAGTCCTGAATCACTTGTTACTCTGATCTACCTCAAATCTTTTTACCCATTTTTTTTCATTGATGGGGGATACATTAAGGCCCTCCTGTGATGAGTCTTCTCCTGTCCACTTCAACTCATTACCCAGAAATTAGACTTAGAAACTAATTGATACCTTGGAAATTGCATGCCTCAATGGAAGGTTTCCTCGCTTTTGACAGTGGGTTTTCATTATTGACTCCTAATCAAGATATTTTGCCGAGTGTTCAACTTCAACTCATTAATTCACATTCGTTGGATTGTATAGTGTATTTTTGCTGGCTATGTTCAAATTTGAGTCATAATGGCATGGATCCACAGTGTATGTTTGGTGGCCATGACTTGTCTTACTTGACATGGATATTTTCATGTCAGCATTTATGCTTTGAGTCATTAGTATTCTGAGTATGGGAATGCCTACCTTAGTGATGATATATTATTGTATTGTATTTCCTTGTTTGTTGACAGGTTTTTGATTGACGTGTTCCTTGTTCCCTACACACACTCGACAAAGTATTTCAGTTATCACTCTTTTCTAACTTCATAGTTTGGGGTGCTCTCTGTTACACATTATTTTCGTCACCCTTATGACCATTAATGATGTAAACCTATATGTTGCATTTAGAGGGGTCAATAGACTGGATTCCTGAAGAAATAAGGGAGAAGAACTTTCTCTGAGAGAAGAAGTTGTATTTTCCTTTGTAAAATCCCTATTAAGGAAGGTTTTCGCAGGTTGCACTATACACAGGGTGTGAAAATGCCTGATTTCCGCACCTTTCTCTATAGCTAGGTTGCAGAGTTTCCACAAGTTTCTCTATAGCTAGGGTGAGGAAATTCCTGTATGTGGGAAGAAATGAGCATCTTCTTAATGCTTGTAGAAGGAGAAGATTCTATGGTTAGGTGGACTCCGAACGGTTTGGATCTTACTCGCTTTCATGATTTAGTGGGAACATCCCAACCTCTTCACCTTATCCTCTTCAACTTATAAAAGGAGAGGAGCTCTCATGGAGAAAGTTAGATTGGCTTGAGCTTGAGTTCAGTAGATTGGGAATTTGGCTTGATTAGAGTGGCTTTGGACTTTGCTTTGTCAAGAAATATTGTCAGTAGATATCAGATCCATGGTCTCAGAATCCTTGGAGCAAGAAGTGTGTGGGAAGCAAAGAACTATTGGAAGGAACCTGACGACATCAAGGCATCTAGTTGTATATTTATTTCACATTATTTAATACAGATATAATTTTCTTTACTATATGAATGTTATTTGTTCATATTGTATGATTCCTTGATCATGTACATAGTTTCATATCAAATAGACTCTGTTATTATTGTCTTCATTGGCTTGTGTTCATTTGTAGATATTTCTCCATAAGCCTCGTGACAAATCTTGGATTGCATTAGAGAAGTCGGATCTTCAATATTTAAAAGGTATGTTCTAGATCCATTCCTCATTTGATAATTGAAATCTAAGGAAAGAGTAGTGTACTTTCTTTTTTTGTTCTAGTTTCATAGTGAAGCTAGGGGATTAATTTGTGTCTGCACTTAATAATTAGCCTGATAACATTAGAATCCAATGAACTTTCCACCTTATGCTCATTCTATGGGTTGATCTGAATTGAAGCATCGAGACCTGAGGTGAATGCCTTCTCAGGTTCTGTTTCCTCTATGATTTTCACCAGAGTGACCAGAGACACCTGTTGGCGCAAGATTGATCAGACCAGGGTCCTTCTCAGGTTACCAACAAAAGGTACCGAGTAGTATAGAGTGTTGGAATTTTCATCTCCTTCGAAGAGAATAAGTCTTACATGAAGCACTGCTGAGACAAAAGGATAGGGAAGGGAAAGGAAAATAATTAGGAGGATTCACATAACCTTCAAGATTCATCCTAATCTTGCACAATACATCTAACTACAGAACAGATCTAAACTCATATACACAAGAACTGAAGCTACTTATGTAGTGGAAAATAATTCAAACACAGAGACATCATGTCGAACTTATAAACCATAAATAAGTATTATAAAGATACAATGCATAAGGATAAACATAGGAAGACACAACATATTTTGAAATTTTGGATCCTTCTTCATATATTATCTTCAGGTATTTCTCAATTATAATCTCAGAGATATGCAATAACACTATGTTTCATAATCCTGGCTCTGGACACATGTCGTGGAGCTCTGACTCCCAAAATGGTGTACAAATTACATTACAGACTCAAAATCTTACTTCTCAGTAGTAGAAAACAACTATGACCAAAACCTTACACTTGCGATACCAACCAACCCTTTTAAAAAACATGACCCAACCCTTTTAAAATCATATTAATCCCTATATATAATTGATCCAGGTGGATATCGGGGGCCACCCACATTTTCCAAATGGCTCAAAACAATTTTCTAGCCATTTTGGCAATTTACTATTTTTAGCAGGTTTTCACTTCCAGGGCCATTTTGAGGGCTTAAATGAAGTTTTTTCAAGATCGAGGTTCTCAATGATAGCCGAAGGCATAATTGAGCCCCCAAAATGAATCTCCTCGATGATACCTTTCCTTGTCCGGATTATTTTCGGCACGAAATGAGAGCGGAGATATAATAAAGAAATGCACAGAGATATCGCGTATATCCAGTAATATAACAAAAATATATCAGAGATGCAACCATAAACACAGAGATATAGTAATACACGATTTCTATTA
>ML832780.1:40540-57274 GCA_009831015.1 Picea engelmannii
GATTTTAACTCTCCATCCTTGCCCCTTCCTTCCACCCAAGAATATATGAGAGATAATCAAACTTTACATTAAATCATCACCATCAACCAACCATCACATAGAACCTGATAATGCTTCATGAGAATTCTTCAAATTCTGCAATTATTCAATTCTTGGATTACTTTGATCCTGTAGATAATATTACTCAATGTATTTTCTAAAACTTCTCCAAGTTTCACTCCTTGAATCCTCCCCAAAAGGAAGTTATAGAAAGAATGGTAGAACTTATTCAATTATGGTTTATTCAGGAGACCGAACTTGTACAGAATGCCCCGCGCTCAACATTTAACATCAGATTCTAAAACTCGTACACAAGAAACTAAATTCCGTACTCTTTCCAATGAAATTGGTCCCATGTCATTTGGATTCTCTATGAATAAGTTATGACTATTGTACCTGGAACACTTGTTTATTGACTAGCTTCAGGACTGGTCAAAAACCCTATCTTCCACAGAGTGTATCTCCATAATTATAGTGAATAGAGAGCTAAAACTTTTACCACTTGTACATTGACATGCCTTCTCAATACCATAGAAATTTCACCATCTGAATCATTCTAGAAAAAAAGTTATAGCGAAAATGGTAAGATGACCTAAAAATAACATACCTTAGAACACATCACCAAAAGACTTCAACCTCCCTTGAAATCCGGCCTTCTTTACTTCTAATTTCCTCTAAAATTCGACTTGTATTTCAAATGAATGTACAATGATATTTATTTATACCATTTATGTCACTTATTTTTAACATTAGGGCCAACCTGACACTTTCTTATTTTGTAATTCTTTCTTTAATTATCTTCAGGGCCTACATGTACTTCCTTCTTCAATTCACTTTGTCATCTTCAAAAATTCATTTCTCATCAACCATGAGGATCCACGTGACGTTACACATACCACCAGAAACAACATGATGTATACTATCCATCCATGGGTGTTTTATCTTCATGTGCATTGTCCTTCATGTCCAAATACCTTCATCAATCTTGCAGTCCAAAATCAATGACTAGGGTTGACATCAATGACAACAACCAATCTTCCCACAAATATAACAAAGAAAATGAAAATATGGTGAGTGTGGGACTAAAAAACATGAAGTATGTAAACTAAATGTGATGGGAATTCTCATATTGACAAGAATAAAAAATACTCATAAGAAAATATTCATAAGACATGTGGATATTCACAAAGACAATGTGTCTAAGCTTCTTTGGAAAGTTTTCATTAACTAACACATACAATAGTGTATACACCAATATTTATATTGGTAGGATATTCATTTAAGTATAAGCTATGTGATTAATGTCGCGGAAGGGTACTCCTCGGTCACATTATAAATTCCCTCTTTTCTCACTGAATTCCTCAGAAAACATATCACTAGATCATCCCTTGTCGATGCTCTGCTTCTATGCACATTCCTCTACCATCAATTCTTTCATGGAATATTTTAAATGCAAAAAGGATTTAATAAAATGAAAGCCTTACACCTGAGGAAATCAATGCAACAGTTCAATTTTCCATACCTCAAACCAGCTGGAGAAAAATCTCAACAACAATCAATACGACACATCCCGTTGAATCTACCATTGATAGACAAGACCTACACAAAGGTCGAGCTATGAAAGAAGATCGAATGTGGGAGAAAAGAGGTGAAAATATAGGTAGATATTGGAAGTAGTTGTCAAACAGATACATGACAGATGTATGGCGTGTTGGGAAATAAGGTTGATTGAAACTAGTAGGTGGTAACATATTATAAACAAGTTGGCGATAGTGTGGCATTTTTTTTTTAATCCCTATACACATTTAAACTAATCACAGAAGCAAGCACTATTATCTAACTTGTTTTATGTGAAGGGTTTCCTTTTCCATTCTTCGTGGCACTACTGTCTACATAAAAACACAGTAGTTTAAACGTTCTGTGTTTTGGTTCTTCTCTGGCAATATTTTATGGGGATATTTACTTGAAATTCAGTGAGAATTTGTTAGATCCACATATTTGAGTGATTATTTCTATATAATCTGTTGGCACAGGGGCATACCCAGGGTTCAACACTACAACAACACACCAACAAAACCCTAACTAACAGTCCTTTCGGCAACACCTGCGAAGCAGATGAAGTCTCACCCGAGGTAGAAGTCGGGGTGGTTGCAGGACTCAGATGTATGCAACCTTAGCTGGGACACAGATCTATGATTATAACACCTTATCAAAGTACTTAGCAATTACAGTTCATCAGTATTAAACTAGTATCTACTTCGCAGACAAAACCCTAATCACAGAGCATCGTAGTATTCAACGAGATCTAGTATGTTCAAGCACTAAGCAAAACCACATAGGTCAGATCTAGCATTCATCCATATTATTAAGCACGTAGCATCAACAGTTCTATCTATCATTCATCTATATCAAAGCATCTAAACAAGTAAACACATAAACACATCAATACATTGCACAAAGCAACCATAACACAAGATATATGTTGTTCACCCCCACCATGGGGCTACGTCCACCAACTCTTCTTCTCTTTATTATCTTTCGTCAAGCGTCTTACAGGCACAAAGCATCAAAACACTACTCCACATAGGACAGGAGATCTGTGTGCACTTCGCCAGATCCTCTTTCCCCAAGTAGATCTAGGCACAGAGCCTTACACAGTCTGCGCACAAAGCACTACAGATGAATTGCACTTAGCTCTGCAAGTCTTAATCATGTCTTCTTGCACATAGTCAGTACTAGCACTCAACCATTGGTCGCTACTTACATCGCCTAGTCTTCTATTTATACATTACAAAATAGGTCTAAGCATGGGTAAACCCATGGGTCGACATTCCCATACCCGTTACATATCCCAAAAACCCAAAAAGCCCTAAAGAGGGGCCAAGATCCCACAATCTCCGCTTCATCTTGCACTTTGCCTTTGACAGCCTGTCGAAGTCCCAAAATAGGTCAAACATGACCAAGGATCCTCAAAACTTGGTCAAGGGCCATCATAATCCGACTACCCTAGGGGTTTTTTGGCATGTTGATTCCATTTTTGCATTCAAAAATGGATTTTAAACAACAGAAAATAGTGATTCTGTGCACATTTATGTCATCGGATTCTGGCAAAAAAGCCAAAACGTAGAATAGTTAGACAACACCGATAAAAACAAACTTATAATATGTATATGATTGAGCAATTCATTTATCGAAGGGAGTGGCGTCAAGTAGACTCTTGTGTGGGTCGGATTTGACTACTAAAAGTAGGGTTCTATCTCTTCATTGGATTGGAAAAGCAAGTAGGAAGGGTACACAATGTGAACTTCCATCATGAACTTGTTACGAATATCGTTGTTTTTGTCAAGAATGATCTTCTCTTTTTTGTAAAATTTTTGGGTACTTCCCTTCATTTTGAGGATGGTACCTAGGGTAAACTGTAGATATTTTAATGGTTAACAAAATGTTTTGAAGTATTTATAACAATTTGTTAATGATGAGCTCAACATGTCATTTTACAAGAAATACAACTTGAGTGGGGAAGATAACACTCCATTCCACAACCATATGAATTAAACTCAATTAACTAATAAATAATAAGTATAACCCCCTATTATTATTATTTCCTGAAATAATGATCAGACAACATATAAAATGCTCATAAAATAGAAATATTGATTTATCTAGTGTGATTTATTCATTACTCAACCAATGTCTAATATATGAACTAAAGGTCAGTAAGCATGAAGGTAGATCAATACCCTTATTATATAGAATAGAGGTATTCTACTTGATGTTGTGACTTCACCCTTATTATTAGTCCCTGCCGAAGGCAAGCGAGACTCTAGCGTTCGATTCGGCGTTGAATGACTATTAGTTTAGGTTTGACTTTTAATACATTGTTTATAACCCTAAGTTTCTAGCATGGTTGGTAATTTTTTTATTAAATAAATTGAAAAAAATTATTTATGTGCAATCTTATTGGTTGTAAGAATTGAAGTCTTATTGGAGGCTTCTTTCCTCCCAATGTATTTGTTTCATTTCCTATCCTAACTTTTGAGTATAATGTGCAATATTCAATTTCTTCATTCTCTTCATTGTTTCGTAACCTAATTTTCTTCATTGTTTTGTAACCAAATTTTAGTGCATTAACACTTAGCATTAATGCTTCTACTGCACCCAAATTGCACGGCCACCGTCTCGCCAAATTCTACCTGCTCCTACTGCACCCAAATTTCAATGTCTGACAAATATGGCCAGCGTGTCCATCACCTACTCTTCCTTCTACATGCATGCACACACAGGCCCCCAAACACCCAGACATGCAGGCCCCCACGTTACATAAGCTCCTTCCTGCCACAGACGCTTCAACCCTTACTTCTTCGGTGCTGGTTCCTTTACTACTATAAGGTACGTTGGTCGAGGTGTTGGCTCTCTAATATAAGGTAGTTGATATTAACTTATTACTTCATAAACACATAGTTGATGTTATTTATTTCAATCCAATGATTGTAGTAGTATGAGCATGGGTACGCAATCCCTTACATGTAAGACCCATTGCTCATGCAATTTGGGATCCTCCTTTACCTTCACTACGGGATAAACTCCTTGATACACCTGAATACTCTGCCACTGAGACTGCTAGGAGCTACGCAATGCTTGTATCCGAAATCGATTTCGAATTCATTCGTTGATACTATCGAGGAGGGAGGTGGAGAGTCTAGAACATCCGGAACAGAATACACATCTTAATCACTTACTTAAACATCCAGAAACAAATAAAGATGCAGATCAATATTGAGTTCAAGTTCGAAGGGCAGATATCAGTCCCATCAGTTGTGTCGTCTTTGTCCTTGCCTTATCCAACACTCATAACCCATGCAGTTAAGGTCATTAGGAAAACTCCTAAATTGAGGCTATCACTATAAGCTCCCCTATATCTGTCTACAAAGTCAAATAGCTATGGAGGATAAACAGAACGGGTTAGTAGGCGTGGAAAAATTTATTATTCATTTATTCAAATAGGAACCAAAGTACATTGAAATAATTCTGCAATCATCTTTGCCTGACCTGAGTTGCAGTTTCAAATAGACGTTGCGAATAAGTGAAGTCAGATGATCGAAAGACTATGGACGCGACGGCCATTGCTGCAACAGTTTCACCAGCGACATCAGACCCTGTATTTTGGGCATCGATGTTGTAAACTGTGCAAAATGTTTCCATGTCTTCTGGTCTACCAGCAATTGTGATTAGTGTTGGGATTACCCACCTTACCAAAAACAAAACAATAAGCATTTATGTAAGCATTCATTTAGTTTGTAGGATGTTCGTTAGATCTTTATGAATGTTTGGGTTTAATGGGGCAGACTATACTTTTCATTCGGTCATACCTGCACGAATATTTTGTCCAGCTGAGCAGTAGCTTTTAGGAGATAATCGGTAGCCCAACTAATCGCAAATTTGGCATTTTCAAGCTCCTCGCTCATTAAATCGGCGAACTTGTAATATCCTCCAACCAAATCAACCTGCATTCACTCGAGTCATTAGTTCGGTTTGAAGCTCAATGGTGGGTTCAGATGAAAAGATGAAGCAGTTACTTTTGTATGCTTAGCAATAATACATATATTCTTATCAGATCCGTCTTTGAGGGTTGAATCTTTCCTCTATGTCAATCTCTGATTAGGTGGAAAAATTCCCGATCACTGCCCCTCGAAGAAGAGAATGCTCTTTGAGAGGGCATCTTTATAATCGTGATTTCTATTGCCAGAGGAAAAATAGTCGAGCGCCTCTACGTATTTTTTGCTCGTTGCTGCTATTTCTGTCATTGCTAAGAATAGAACAAATAGCAATATCCCAAACTTAATCATTTTTCTCTGCTAGGAAGACCCAGTAACGAGCATTAACCTGCAATGATTTGGAATATATAGAGGAGGGGGACAAGGATGTGAATACCGAGGGGCCTTGCTTGAGTTCCCGCGAAATGGCAAATTGAGGCTGGTTGAACCCTTCTCTCAGAAACTGCCTCCTCTCCTGGACCAAGTGAGGTGATTAATGATGACTAAATACGACATTCTGCTTGCACATTGATGCAACGTTCGTGTGTTTTTAAAGCTAACAAAATGAGAAGTGTCTGGTGTAAAGAGGTTCATTCAACACCTATGATGTCTTTACCTGTATGTAGAAACACAGTCCAACATCCCAATTCACCGCACAGAATCTTGTCTTGCCACAAATTGCAATCAACTACTTTTCTTAACGGACTTCTTTCGTTGTGGTGACGAGTCTTTGTTGATAGCCGATTATAGCTCCCTTTTTTCAGTGCAGATTGACCAGCCGAGGAAGGGCAAGTATCTATGCCGAAAATGACTTTCCCCCCTTAGCTTATACAGTGCAAAAACATTTGAAGATCCCCCTCTAATTTTCACCTGGGATAACCGCGTTAGGTAAGTGAACTATATTTCTTCCCCGCCTGAGCAGAGCTAGCTCAGGTAATACCAGGTCTTGAAAGAAAGGCCTAGATTTAGAAATGGCTAGCCACTTGGCCAAGGAAGACATCCAACTGTGGATTCAATGTCGCTACTCAATCAGTCGATGCCAAGAGTAAATGCTAAATCTTGGGTCAGTGAATTAAAACCATTCTCCAATGCTTTGTCAGTGAATTAGTTCTTTGTTGGCAGCTACTCATGCATTGGTTTGATCTTTCAATAACTACTCATGCATTGGTTTGATCTGTCAACAGCAATTTGGCAGGCTTGTCCATATATTCATTGTCTATCCGTAATAGATATATCAATAACTACGTCGTAAATGAGAAATTAATGACAAGGTTCCATTTCTTGAATTTTGGGAAAACTAAAGCAAAAGTGAAGATACAAAATCCACAAAATGTAGGAGACAATTTTGCAAACATCAGTGCATGGGTTATCTTCTATCATAATGGAAGCAACATTTATTGTTAAAATTTGTTTCTATGGATGGCAAGTAGTTTTAATTTAGTGGGATTGTACATATATTCATTGTCTATCCATCATAGACATATCAATTACTTCGTTAATGAGAGGGTGCAATGAGGCACAGTGACTGCACCCGGGTGTACATACAGACTAACTGAAAACCAGGAAACATAAATGACCCACAGATCCCCACTAACACATGGGCTGTGACTCATCTTGAAGTTGATCGGTGGGAGGGATTCTTTGGCCGAATTCCCTGTTCAACGGATTTATATGTCGTCACATCACAAATATATATACAGTCACATGTGGAGATAGGATTTTTATGGAAACTATCATGTTTTACGTTCTTTATATATTGTCACATCACAGACATATACACAGTCACGGGTGGCGAGAGGATTTTTATGAAAATTATTATGGTGTACACGCTAAGAGATATGTTGCAGTATCTTGAAGTATTTCACCGAGATTATAATTTGACTTGTATGTGGAAATACACTTTCCTGCATTATCATCAACTGATTGCACATATATAACAATATATACAAAATATATCAATTGATTCATCAATTGATTGCATATATATCAACAATATATACAAAATATATCAATAAATAAGGATTTATTGCTTTGTTTTTACTCCCAATGTTGTTGATTCTCAAATATCTCAAGTCAAACTTTTAGGTAATACATGTCACACTATGATCCCAACTAGATTTGATATATACATCTCTTTATAATTGTTATGTTCAACTATGTTTTAGCATTGGAATTTGGTTTATATATACATCTCCTTACAACTGTTATATTCAACTATGTTTTACCATCGAGATTCGGTGTTGGCATATATACATCTCCTTACAACTGTTATTTTCAACTCTGTTTTAGCATTGGGATTCGATGTTGGAATATATATAATGTATATACTCCGACTAAGCAGAGGAAACTCATATATGTGTGTGATTATTCTGTCATATATGTGATTATTCTAACGAGCATCTTTACACTTCTCTCTACCAACAATTGAATATTCCATATAAATGTGATAGATAATCATAATATTGAAATATTGTATATCTAAATATTTAGATGTTATGTATATATCCATCAATTTAGCAACAATATGTGATTGAAACGTATATATAAAAGATATATGAAAATTATTTATTATTCATAATTATCATGTATATATAATTGTTCTTGATGTAAGAACTATAAGAACTAAAGTTGTTTTCAATTAGTTAATAATTTATTTTTCTTAGATGTAAGCAAAAGGTTAACTATCCAAGTCTTAAAGGTATTTAGAAAGAGTACACTTAATTAAGCCGTTAGGTCAATAATTCGGAAAGCAATGGATATTATATTTCAAGCCCAACATGTCATAAATTAGAGGCTACTGCCTCATCTCCTTGCATCTGCAGGGATGTTCAGGTATGACAGAATATGCAATGGACAATTTCCACATATATTCCTATGGTATTAAGGTTTCACGTAAAATATTTTGAAGTCAAGCGAGTAACAGTAACCAAACAAGTTTCTCTTTTTCCAGTTTCAATGTTAATTAAGGAGGCATGGAATTTGACATAACAGAAGTTATGTCAGTCTTACTCCATTTACATTTAAGGGATTTGTGGTGTCTCCCATTATAGAGGGATTTGTGATGTCTCCAAATATCAAACCATTATTGGTTTGTTATGTGATGGACCATTATCGATTTGTTATGTGATGTTTAGATAATTAGATAATTGTGGTGAATGGAGATTTCTAATCAAAACCACTGAATGGTGAATTCTTGTTGGTGTGCTTTTGTATATTGTATACCCTCTACCTGGGTGTATGCTTATTGGCTCATCCAACTCTAGGTTTTGGATTGACTAATGTCATCAACAAAATGTGTGAAAATGTAGTTTCACTTACCCAGTGCATTACAATGAAGAGCATATAACGTTGAACTTAGAGAACAAGGGATAAAATCTCTTTATGTTACACAAATTTTGCATAGCTTCGAATTTGCTTGCATGGCAGGTGTATTTAATGAGGAGCATTTAACTTTATATTATCCTACAATGAACTTAAAGAACAAGGGATAAAATCTCTTTATGTTACATAGATTTTGCATAGCTTCGAATTTTCTTGCATGGCAAGGACTACGCTGCCATGCAACACTTGTTATTAGAGCATCAAGAGACTCATAATTATTTGATTTTATTATTATTAAAGCATCAAAAAGACTCGTAATTAATTGATTTTGGGGAGAATTACTTTGTCTATCTATTAGATCGAGTAAAAATTACATTTAACTTTATATTCAAAATTCTTATGAAAATATGTTAAAGTTTATGTTCATAGGTTTACTATTGTGACTTAATCTCCATTATAGTTTTAACTTAATCTTCAACTTATAAGATTAAATTACCATTCTAGTAATGTATACTATATCTTCAAAAGATTAATAACATTTGCATTTTTTCATCTATAAATATGGTATGTTCTTATCTCATACTATGCATAAGATTTTTTTCAATTATGTAATAGTGATTCAAAATTATTTTTGTTTTTTTACATGTTAGTGTTACATCGTTTGTGTTGTAGTGACCCCAATGTTATATTTCCATTATTAAAGTGATATCTTAAATTTGTATCTTAAAAATATAAGATTGCTTCATACATGTTTCACTTATGAATCTTATTGATTATGTAGAATAATCAATAAAGCTCATAGATGAAACATGTATGAAGCAATCTTATAATTTTTAAGATACAAATTTAAGATATCACTTTAATAATGAATATATAACATTGTGGAATAATCAATAAAATTCATAGATGAAACTTTTATTCAAATTCATAGATGAAACTTGTATTCATAGATGAAACATGTATGGAGCAGTAATGAAACATGTATGGAGCAGTTGAAGTTAAAAAAAAAACTTATTAATGTTGGAAAGAATGGATGCTATAGTAATGTTGTTAAAATTTTAGGAAACAAGTTATGTCAAAATGTCTTCATATTTCCCAAATCATTAGCATATGCCATATTATTAATAAATAGCTTGAAAAATTAAAAACATATAGCTTTTGTGGTTTTGGAACAATTGGCCTTTGGGATTGGCATCCATATTGTAGGTGCCATGTCACTGAGTCTATGCACATAATTTAATGAAATTCATAATTTTCATTGTTGTTTATAACTTTCATCAAAATGAAAACAAACTCATAAAAAGTGATGTAGTTCCAACAAATAAGAGTTGCAATTAATGTTTTTCCTTTAATAATTGTTCCTTATACTAGTAAAAGTCATAGGGTTGTCCTTTACAATGTGTTAATAGGAAAATGTAGCAAATGTTGAATTTCATTTTCCTACTTTTTTATTTCTATTCCATAGCTCTTTTGTGAATGTGTCTTTGCACCTTTCATAGCTCTTTTGTGAATGTGTCTTTGCACCTTTTAGAGAAATTTTTAGAGTCACAAATGTTGAAGCAGTTAAGATCATAATTGGACTTCCGTAACTTCTTATAGTAAACATGAATAGGATTTGCATAAAAAGTTCAAGGAGCAATAAAATCTAAGAAGTTGCAACAGGTATAGATATAGTCCATCAATTAAGAGGCTATGCAAAACCTCTATGGCTCGTCCAACTCTGTATGTTGGGATATTTGTAGTGCTTACACTATGTTTTCTAGAAGGAAAATGCTACCTAGCGAAGGTTTTTAGTGTTACAAGATTAAGAAAAATGATAAAAATCAGATCTGCCAAACCCTCCACTATTGGTAGAAAAGGTTTTAATGGATATTCCATATAACTAAATATTATGGGTGGTTGAAGGTTTTTTCTCTTCAATGTTCTTATATCCTTAAGGTGCACTTCAGTGCTCATAATTAATATGCATTGATGTGTAATACATTTTTTTAAGGCATCAATGTGTGTTATATTGTAGATAATATTATGTTATTTTGCATGGCTCTGCGAAGGAGCTAGAAAAGAAAAAGGAGTTGTTGACTTAAACTGCAAGGCTACTGGAATAGAAATACACCAAAACAAGTCCCATATTTTGTTTAATGAGATGGTAGGTGATAATGGCACATGCCACTATTCTCTTTCCGATAATGACTATTGATTTAGACCGAGGGGTATAATATTTGGGGTTATTTTTTAAACCAAATGATTATCACTGTGATGATTGCTACTAGTTGTATAATAAAGTAGAAGCCAAATTTTCAATTTTGTGCAATTGTTGGCTCTCTTGAGGATGAAGACTTGTATTTTTCAAGGCAATGTTAGAGAGTATCCTAATATATTGGCTTACAATATTAAATATCCCTAAAGGCATGCTCAATGAGATAAAAAAGAATTGTTTTAGTTTTCTATGGAATGAGAAGAGTGCCAAAGACAACATTCCTCTTGTTAAATGGATCAAACTAGCTTTTCCAAAGAACTTCGGAGGGTGGGAATTGAAAAATGTACATGTTTTTAGTTTAGCACTCACAACAAAGAGTCTTTGGAGGTTACTTTACAATGAAGGACTCTAGGGAAAATTTATGAAAGAAAAATACCTTAAGGGGAAAATAATGGAGGAGTGGTTTTGAATGGCAAATAAACATAATCCAAGGGAACCAATGGTATATAATGTAAAGGTTATGGCTTACCCCTTGGTGGGTAATTGGGTGGCTTGGAAAATTGGGAATGGAGGAGAGGGTAGGATTGGGGAGGATCCCTAGATAAGAGTCAATAGTAATTATAGACTCTCAAAAGCACTAGTGGAAACATTGTTAAAAATAATTAAAAAGTACCTAGGCAAGTGTTTCTCATCACCTAGGCGCCTAAGGAGTGAGAAAGTGCCTAATGTGGACCCTGGTCATTTAATTTGTGAGAGACAAATTAAAAGGTGACTCTTGAGACTTAGGGAAAGTGGGTGGATAAAGTGATTTTATTTCCACCATTGATCTCATCTCATCTCCACCGTTGGATGAGAAGACTCTTCACCTTCCCCCATGAGGTCGACTAGGGTAGGAGGGYGCACCCTTTCTAGGGTTGATTCATTCATTTGTTGAGAGAGCAAGAGGAGGAGRTCGAGCTTGAGTGAGAAGAKAAAGTTGAAGAAGTGAGGGAACGTTTAKCAAGGCAACAACTAAGCACATAAATCGAGGAAGAGGTACAGCTMTTGACAGGGTCRTACTGTACAGATTTTGGGAATCCGTACTGCTGGTTTTTKGGCACARTTTTCRAGGAAGAGGTATTGTTACAGCTTTGTGGAGGTCGTACAKTACGGATTTGATAGTCCGTACAACAGCTAAAGAGGAGCAGTCCGTACAACAAGGTATACCACGCATTCCAAGGCAGCGTGACATGAATTTTGAGGTGTATTTATTGCACAGGAAGAGGTACAACAAACACATAAAAGGGGCATGATTTTTGAGGAGTTTCGTACAACATTCAATGTTGTAGMAGCCATACAATYGTAYGGATTTCTRGCACAGATTTCAAGGAGCAGTCTGTACAACATTTAATGCTGGGACAATCATACACAGTATGGAATTCTGGCACAGTTTTCAAGGAGTTGCATTCTGGTATTTTTTGAAGGAGATTTGCACAAATTTTTCTGAGATAAGTTTGTAAATTTTTGTTGAAGATTAGACTGTTGTAAAATAATTTCTCTGAAGCTATGAAATAATAAAAACTCCCTCTCTCACTGGTTTTCCCCTTGTGGATTTTTCCAAGGTCATTGTTAGACAAAAAATCATTGTGTTATAATTTTCTGAGTTATATGTTACTGATATGTTTTTATTTCTGCGTTAAAAGATGTTCAGAATCCTCATGTTTCAGTTATGAAAATATTATTTTATGTTGATTGTAATTGGCTGTCATAAAACTGGGTTTAGGCATTAAACATTGGCTAAAAAATCAGTGAGACTTGAAACTGGGTGGGGTCTGAAATTTTACAAACATTACATGATCAAAGGATTTATTCCTTAAGAGAGACAGTTGTTATGAGGGTAAGAAATGACCAATTACAAGGATGGAAGATAACAAACATTGTAAACCTACAGGGAGATTTGGAAAAGGAATGGAGACTCTGTGTGAAGAATTTATCTCATGATTCTATTAAATTAACTACATAATAAGACTACCTTAAATGGTCAATGAATAAAGGGGCATGAGAATGCACTATCAAGCTAGGACATGTAGAGAAAAAATGAAGAAAATTGGACAAGAGACAGAATCTAGTGGTGTAGATCTATGTGGAAATGAACTTGTCCCTTGAAAACTAGAATTCTAATGTGGTTGGACTTGGAAAATAGAATACTTACTTGGGACAACTAAGAGAAGAGAAACTAGGTAGGCCCAAATAGATGTATCCCTTGCAAGATGAAAGAAGAATTGATGAGCCATTTGTTGTGTTGTGTTCATTCTCCAAAACTATTTGGATAGAGACTACAAAAATTCTAGGAGTAAAGGAGAAATGGGATAAAGGAACACTAGAAGAAAACATGATGGATTGGGTAACAAATAAAGTTGTATATACTTACAACGCCCTTCCTTTCTTGTTTAGTTATGGGATCTAGATGGAAAGGAACAAAATGGTATTACAGGAACAAGTTATCACACTAGCTGAAGTGGCACAGAAGATAAGATTGGCTATGGATGGAAACAAAAGGCTTTTAAAAGTCTCAAAGGTCAAAAGCATAATGGAGCAATGCATTGACAAAGAAAATCCTTTGGGATTTTTTGATGGTGCATGCCAAGATGAACCAGATATGTCTGTTGTTAAAATAATCATATTCATTGATACTTCATAGCATTATCTTATAAGATGTTTAGTTGGGCAAGGGACTAACAACTAGGCGGAGTTATATGCTCTCTAGCTTTGTTGAAGACAACCCAAGACAAAGGTTTAAAACAAATCCAAGTTCTGGGAGGTTCAAACCTCGCGATAGAATGGGAAAACTAGCATTATATCATAAATAATATAGCATCGATCCCTATATTGAATCAAATGCAAGACATTAAAAAACAATTTGGTGCTCTCTATTAGTCCTTAACTTTGTTTTTGACTGTTGGATTTCCTTAATCCTTGTTCTACCCCATTTTCATATTTTTTATTAAACTTTGTTTTTTTTCCTTTCTTGGCTTGAAAGTATGCTTCCATTCTTTTTCTGCATGTTTTAAATGTTTTTGAAGTAATTAAAAGTTAGGATATAGTATGATAGATTCTTTCCATCACATCACATGTCCTTTTCCTTTGTTTAAAATTTCAAAATTGCCAAAGTGAAAAGGGCACTACAAGAATAGCATTATTATTGTAGCGTCAGGAGTAATTATAGTAGTGCATGAGCCATATTCCCGAGATCGTGTTCAAACGTCCGCAATTATTGTCATAGGATCTACATATCTTGTTATGATCTATATCAGGTCATGTTTTGGAGTGATGACAACTCTTTCAAAGGATTTGGTTGTATGTGCTAGTCTGATATCAAATCACCATTCTTGATTATCATTCTCAATGTATGAAGTCGTGATCTATCTATTTTTAGTATGTATATTATTTCATGCATGCTCTGCAGGTAAAAGAATAGCTCCCAGATTTCGACAGTTTTCAAAAGTTGTTGATCAAACCCTAATCATTCTCATAAATATTTAGCAGAGTTTTATCAGTGTCATGGCACCAAAGAAGAGCGGGAAGATAACCAGGTTAGAGCCAGAGGGGATTGAATTACTTGAAGCTTATCCTCAGATGGCACAAATGTTTAAAGATGCAGACTGGTTTGATTTCTTCTCAACATTTTAGGGTCATGATGAGCAAGTTTCCATTATCTTTGCACATAATTTTGATGGTTTTGAAACAATTGTGGGTAGAGTCCTCATACATGTAACAGAGCACTCCATAGCAACAATATGAAGGCTATCAGCATATGGGGAGAGGTGGCAGAAGAAAGAAACATTGTCAATCGAGTTAGTTAACCAATTTTTTATCCCAGGAAGACAAAACCCTAACTGGAGCCAAGGAATTCCACACAGTTGGGTGAGGAAAGAATGGCACACCTCTTTTATGATCATTCACAGGTACATCACCTGCGAGGGACTTTTTTCATTTATACATCTTTATCACATAATATTGTTAATGCACTTAAATGGTAACATTCTTCTATGTTTACCATTCTTTTTATTGAAAAGTCTGACAAAGATGTCTAAAAGAATACAATCTCACCCTACAACTTCCATTAAGAGTCTTTTTCATTAGAGATTGACAAGAGTCCTAGTTATGTATGCATTGGATGAAGTGAATCGTTCCTAGGATTGGTCACTAGAATCCCTTGAACTAAATGAACATGAACCCAAACCTAAATTGGTTCCAAAACAGAAATCAACAAAGGAAAAGGGAACTTCTAAAACCCTTGTTGCTATAGAGAAGGAAAGTTCTCATGTGATTAGAGTCACTCGATCTAGTAAGAGAAAACTAAAATTGCAGCAGGAGACAGAGGTCTTAACTAAATCTTCCCCTGAAGTAAAAACTACCAAAAAGTAGAGAAAGAAGCAAAAAACAGATGTAGATTTGGACAGTTATTTGCTTGTTCCAGAAGATGAGCCTAAAGACAATAAAGGAATCCATCTCAGAGGGTCTAATAAGCAACAACTCAGACCATCAAAACAAAAACAAAAGGAACCAGATGCAGGTGATAAAGCTAAGCAGGTGAACAAAGCAAGAAAATGTAAAACAATGGTAAATTGTCCTAGCAGGTCTAAGATTAGGGAAACAAATAAATTTAGACTAAATTCAAAATCCCTTTTCAATCCTTCTCTTAAGGAGGAAAATGTGATTGAGGAAAACATAGCAGAAAGAAGAAAGACATAAATCAAATACAGAAAATACTTTGTTTTCATGTTTTAGTCCTTATCTTCAAGAGAATTTTATGAATTGATGGAGATGAATTCTTTGAAACAAAAAGAGGTTTTTGTTGGGAACTAGCCCCTTCACAAAAACCTCTCTCGGTTTTTACACATCTATCATAGTTCAAGAGGTTCAAATATATCTTTGAGGCCTATTTTTTAGATATTTCATAATAAATGATTCCCTGTTTTAGTGACCAATTTTTGGCGAGGTTTCAAAGCAGTAGGAGATGAATGTTTGGAAACCAAAAGAGGTTTTTGTTTGGAACGGGCCCCTTCACAAAAACATCTCTATGTTTTTACACAGCTATCACATTTTGGGAGATACAAAGAGATATTTAGACCTTATTTTTCAGGAATTTGCGAGATTTATTTTCCTAAAAAAACTCATGGACAACAGGTGATAAGCCACCTCATCAATTCAACTTGGAGATCAGATGTGATCTCCTCCTTGATTATTTTAAACAAGATACTAAATATATATGAGGAGGTTTTTAGATCCATTTCTTTTGGATCTTGATGAATATGTAGTCTTTCTATATAAACAGGGTAGAAGGAGAAGTTAAAACTCCTCTGTGAGGCAAAGACAATATTTTCATATTGGCACTAAATGGAAAAGAAATTTTGACGGTCAAAAATTATTTTCATGTTATTATCTTCTTCTTTTTCTTACTTGGATGCATTTTTATCTCTTGCTAAGAATACGATATCTTTTTTGTGAGTAATACGGTGAAAATTTTGTTGTTTAAATTGTGCATAACTAAGAGTTGCTTTCAAGTACCATGTTCTTATTTCTTAATGATATTTGGGAATGAGAAATCTATGTGTGAGTGGACAGACTAAAAACTCATATATATATTTCTTTCTTCATTTA